>KB670392.1:366258-379861 GCA_000349105.1 Anopheles epiroticus | reverse complement strand
ACCCAGGCTGGCCGTCCGGAAGGAGGTGAAAATTGGAGAGAAAAATTCGATAACCAGTTTTTCAGCTGCAGTCTGTTTGTTTGACGATCTGTGGTTTCGAGGGGACTTAAGACACCGGGGTCGCAGACACCGGGGTCGCAGACACCGATGTTCGCACAGTCTTTCCTGTGTTTGATGAGTTTTCCGCCAGTGCAGTGCTTGCTGTAGAACGAGGAAACTTTTCACCACTTTCGCGTATTTATTAATCCATTTACTGGTGCATCTTGCACCGGGGATCGATTCGGTAGTCGTCAGCGGGTGACAGTTTTGAATCGTTGTAAATTGCCACTGCTATTTAATGGTTTTTGAGGAGATTCAAGAGATAACAGACGGCATACGTGAGGAGAGGTGAGTTGTATTTTGTTTAAAAAAAAGCCTTTTTAGACGATAAAATCTCACATGAATGGTATTTTACAAAATATCACAATAATGCAGGGCATTTTACTTCTTTTACTCTTCATTCGTTTAGCTAAAGCGATTTCAAAGGATCCAAATTTTCAAATATCATACTTATTACTTAGTTATTCACCTAAACTGTAAAGCATATTTTCACCATGATAGGGAATATCCAATAAATAAAACATCTTATTGCATACCTTCAGGCGTTCTGCAAAGCCGTCTTATTAGTCTTGCTGAGGTAGAATGAACGATTGTAACAACTTTGTGATTAAATTTTAGCAATTCTTGATCTTGAATGATATAAATTAAAGCACCAATAATCGAGGAAGCTCATTGTTTTTCATTTAATTGTCATGCTTTAATAACATTGCGCAATTTTGCAAGTTTCAGACGTGTCACTCGGAATAAAAACTTAAAATCGGATTCTTAAAAAAACAGATACTTATTGCCGAGAAAACACTAAAACAGAATGTAAAACATTGATAACTAACAGCCGATCTTTGTGGTAAAGACTGAATGTTCTTCTAAGTCAAGGCGAAGATAAACGTCTAAAAGTTTGCATGGTATTTGAAATTGCTAATATAGTATAAATATTACAGTTTGCAAGTAAGAAGAATTTGTTATTTGTTCTAGTCCATCAAAACCCATATGTCCGTTCAAGACCTGACGAAAATTTTATTGGCAAAAATAAGAGATCTTAGGGCTTTCTGTGGTTTTGGGTACTTACTACCATAGGCTAGTCATAGTTGATGATGGTAAACGGTCCAAAGATGGAAATCGTAAAAGGCATAATAGAAAGAAAAATAACTTTTTAGCTTCAAAATTTTCAACTAACTACAACAAACGAGATGATACAAATTATTTTGTTACGACTTTTAAATTCATGAACGCAAGAAGTAACGGAGTTAGTCACTTCACTGCAAAAGCACCTCCAGGTTTTCAATGAAACATTTATTGTTTGGTTTCGCAAATAGAAATAGCCTAGAAGTCTTAATATACGATATTTCTTTACTACCGTTATGCTAAAAATCTAATCCATCTGCTAATGGTTCAACACAATAAATTAAACTTTCCAATCGCTCATGTCTTTAGCACGCCCGTCAGTCTGCTAACTACCATCCACACAGCGATGCCATAAAACTATTCCATTGATGATACATCTCCCTCCTCTTTTACCAATTTAAGTAAAGAAATAGTTGCGAAAAAAAATACCAAGCATTATGGATCTGGTATGGATTCGCGCTTTTGCCAAGACTCGTTCCTGGCGCGTTACAAGTTTGTCCTTCTTTTTTGTCCTTCTCTTTTCCTACTCGCCATCAACGTTACAAGTGTCACCAACCTCTTCCAACGGGGAATCGACTGCCGAAGCAAACGAGGGTGAGGGCTTCCCACCCACTGCTAAACGGTACAGCCACATCCAGGCACTGCAACAGTTGTTCTTCGTCTGGATGGATTCGCATCCGCCCTTTCGAGCTTGTCCCAATCGAGGCCAATATATTAACGACCGATCGTCTGCGTATTGTTTCCTCTCGTGTGTGTGTGTGTGTCCCCGCTAGCCCCCAGAAACACTGTGGTTGGCGTGTTGAAAATAAAAAATTTGCCAACAGAAAGCTGACGGGCAGCGTAATTTCGCTTTGCTCGAGGTCGAGAAATAGAGACCGTTTCCGGGAGGGTGATTTTCTTTCGATTACTTGTGTAGATTTCCCACTGTCTCTATTTTTTCAGTATTTCGTTGCCAGAATCCATCCTGCAACAGATCCAGCCTAATGTCCTCTGGCACACGCACATCAACTGGAGGATCTCACCGAGCCGCTACTGCTACTTCTGCCGTTGTTTGCGATTCTCTTCGCTGTGAGTGCTCGCGAGGGGAAATTTGCGGAACAGAAACAGCAAAAAAAACACGTCCTAGACCACTCAGTGAATCCTACGACACTGCCACTGGCGCCAGACGGACGCGTCGGCCCGGCCCGGTCGACCCGGTGGCGCCGGAAAATCCGGAACCAGTTATGCCCCCGGAAAGCGCTTCCTTGCTCAACGTGCGGCGCGTTCGGGGTGGCCTGGAGCGTTTTTACTTCGTACCGTCATTGCCCATGTCTCACCGCCGCTGTTACTTCAATCCCCTGTTGATTAACATTGTGTCGAGCGAGGCTGCGGGCGATGAGATTTCCACTTACACGACGCTGTAATAGACGGCCTTTCGACACCGATTGCATGTTCTTTTCGGTTTCTTTGTAGACACAATCGCGGGCCGTAGTGGCTGCCGCCTGGCAAGTGGAACCAAAACGTCCTTGCGTTGGTTTGGACTCGTTTCGTTTTTTTTTGTGTGTGGACTACAGATGGAAGCGAATTTTTGGTGCGTGCTGGACGCGAACCAATGTAGCGCTCGTGGTGCTCGTTTTCATTTTGTGCAACGCATGAACTATAATGTGCGGTTAGGTATACCCAAAAGTTGAACGATTTAAAATATGCTAGAAATGAAAATCAATTTTTAATTAACATAACTCTTGTGGTAACCATACTGCCCTCAAATTTACATTAAAGTACTCCAAAAGCGGGATTGTGTTTAGGCGATTTTCACCGAGTTCCGCGATTTCTCTAAAATTATTATGGGATTGAATTTTAAATAGCCTCAACTCGTTTTTACTAAAAATTTGTTAATTAAGGTTTCGGTGCCATTTCTGAATGCTCCTTATTATTCGTAACATTAAATTTTACAACAGGACATATCGTAGCAGTTTTATAATTTCAAGTTTATTTTGCTTACTATTTGCGCCTGAATGTATGCTATTTTAAAAACTTTGAATAATGTTAAACCAACAACTAAATTAATAAAAATTTGATTTATAATTTAATTCATCATGAAACAAACAGGTCAAAAATGACTTTTTTCAACAATTTGAAACAAGAAATATTACAAAAAGCAGTATTTGCATACCTTTAGGCGTGCGGTAGACAAAATGCAACTATTTACAGTTTAGCGATATTTTTATCTCTCCTATGCACACACAAAATCCACATGAGTTGATAGATCTGTAGAGCTGGATCAAATTATTTTATAACTTCATTCTTCGTGTTTGAATTAAATTTATTCAAAATTCTTCTTAAAATGAATATCTTGCAAACTTTTTATTCTACCCAATAGTTTATCTTTTTTGGACATCCGCAGACAGCGTAGGGCCCTTCGCAAGCTAATAAACCCTCCCGAACCATGCAACGCCGTCTGCCGCTCGTGCCATCGCGCCTTCCATGTCTTGAATGTCGCATGAGCTTGAAACTTTGGCTCCCGAAGCTCCATAAATCTTGCTCCAAACGGCTAACGCATTTCTTTCCCCATTTTTACCATTTTATTTTGTTTGGCTTCTTGCTTGCCAAAGACTTCGTTTTTTCTGCTTATTAAACAGTATCCTTTCTTTCGCATTTCTGGCCCGAGGAAAGTTTTGAGCTTGGGGTAGGGGAAAGTTTGAAAGCGAAATTATCATTTCAATTGATTATGGGTAGTGCTATGGGATGGGTAGTTTTTGCTGTTAAATTTGCCTTGAAAGTTTTGGCCCAACGAGTAGGAGAACGCTGCCCGGCCCGTTTACTTGCTCCTTGTGGATGCACTTTTTCTACCATCCGTTCAAGGAGAGGGACCAACAAGTTATTCGAAATTTTGTAGCACAAGCAACCGATCAGCTGTTCGGTACCATCGGGTTCAATTTAAAACCGTGAACACAACAACAACCGAGAGTCACCTTCAAGTGGTTCAAGGATCTTTCGGTTCCTTGTTGTTTGTGTCCTGCGCTACCGTGCGCACGATATGCAATGGGAAAGTTATAATTTGTTTACCGATCGAACTGCATTTGGATATAATTTGGGAGATTGGAAAGCGTGGAATGCAACTGGCTCCATAAATACATTTTTCATTACACGTTCTGCTGCGAAAGTTTTAAACTGCCGCATACCCTATTCCCACCAATAACAATTAGCAGTCGTTGTTTCGTTTCCTTTTGCACAAATGCACACACAAAAAGGAAGCAGGAGAGAATGAAAGGGAAACACTTTTCAGTTTTCATAATTGGAGCACATAAGGGAAAAAAGAATGGAGCATAAAATAAATTGCCACCTATTGCTACCAATCAACTGCAGTATAAATAAGGGAAGAAGGTGGTTTGCTGCAAGGACACGTTTTGTGAAGGAGCGAAGGGTGGTAGAAAATATCTGCATTGCATGCACCTAATTGAGGGCCCGAACCCCTTTTAATAACAGTTATTGGATGACATTGGTTTCGGTGTATCGGGTGCCGTAATGATGGTTTGAAGCGCAAGCGAAATTTTGCTAGGAATACATCAAAGCATGATTCATATAGTGTGCTCTACGTATCTTAGAATTTTCACAGCCCGTAGAGGATTTAAATATTTTATGTGAATAAAAAATCAAAAAGGACTCTATGTTAAATGTTTGCGACACATTCAAAATAAAATCTTTTTTCCTGAAATATTATAGGAAAAAGCCTATGAACACTAAATTTCTATTCCAAATTATTCAGAGAGTTTGTAACATAGTTTAAAAATTGTAAACGAATTTTACCTAAGCAAAACCACTCACATATGTAACACATTAGTGATATTATGCAAATTTGCATACTTTTAGGCGTTCTTTAAGTTGGATAAGAATCTCTGGATAAGAATTAGTTATGAGTTTTTTTTTCTTTATTTTATTTAATTGTTTTTCGACTTCTTCATCAATTTTGAAATAATTTATTTTCTCAAACTTAAATTCACCCATAGAATATTTTAAAATAGCAAAAAACAAGGATTGTGGAAGGATACGGATGATTCTGAAAATGAACAAATTGTCCTAAAAAATCTTTATCTTTTTCTACAAACTCGATACGGAAGCGTTCATTATGTCAGATGAGGATCTGTAGTTATTTATGAGTGTTTTTTTTTCTCTAATATATCTATTTGGTGTTTGATTTCTTGATCAGCTTCTTTTACCTTAATTTTCTTAAACTTATATTTACCCATGGAAATATTTAAAAATAGCTAAAAAAGGATTGCCAAAGCATAAGAATGTGTTCGAAATTGCGCAAATTGCCCTGAAAGTAATAAAAACTAAATGCTATAGTTCCTTCATTTTCTACTAACTGCGTGCCATCAAAATGGGGATTTAACTATGTATTTCCTACCATTATCAAAGAATAGTATGAAGCTACGGTAAATATCAATCATTATGTGACATAGGCTAAGGAAAACACCGTGTAAGGTTCCAAATTTATTCCTAAACTTTAACAGATTGTAAATGTAACAATAAATGTTTGATAATCGAGTTGATGACTACTTGGACATAGGGCCGGTCCTAAACTCTAAAGAGGTGTTAAGATCTTAGATCACATTCGCGGACTAGTATCGGGGGGCCCAGGAAGCTGGAGTGAAGAAGAAGAAGAAAGAAGAGCTAATGACTAAATATATTTGGTAATAAAATATTTACAGTGATGCAAAAAAGGAAAGTGCAGTTAAGACGAACATTGAATATTTATGTGTTTTAAGCGTATTTGTTGTTAAAAATATCTAATATCCGTTATAAACAAATGCTTTACAATAAGACTCAAATTAACCTCACTACAATAACAATCCTTCTCGATCACGGATACAAACGATTCTTTTAATCCCTAGACAATTGTAACCCTCCAACAGCTAAACCACAGCTCTTCCCCGAACGGCATCCGGAAAAATGATTACTTGTGCCAATTTGTAACGCCACTAACTCTTCCATTAGGTGCGAAGCCTTTACTTTGCGTCCACCAGCAGCAGTGATGCTAAATAAAGGCAAACATATTCATCCTCTCGGGTGAAGCGTTCTTAAAGAAGGTAAGGACTTGTTTCCTTCTTATCTCCGTGTTTTTTTTTTTTTTTCATCGTAAACAGCAAACCAGCTCCGATGAAAAGAGGGGAAGCGCATAAATAAATTATTGCATCTCATAAAGTGCATCGTTTTGTTGGTTGGGGTTTTTCCTCTTCGTTCATCTTACTTTAATGGCTCACTGTTCCGTTTCACGGAGGCGGGCTGCAGCTTTACGCTCGTGCTGGTGGTGATCCGAATCTTCAATTTTTTTGCAAACGATATGGACCTCGGTTGCTAGGGTTTTTTGGAGGGTTTCGATGACTTGCTTCACGTGATATCCGACCACCAGAGCAGAATGATGATCGTGACGTAGTTGGCGAACCAGAAAACATAAACCGTCAAACACGATGTGTGGCTGTCTCTCTCTCTCCTACCAGGTGGAAATCCTCGTAAAATGCTGGTAAGATCTCCATGCAACGGCAATATGAGTCTCCAAGGAAATGTGTCCAGAGTCCATCTTTAGCCACCAATGGCAAAATAAAACCCATCCGAAGCGAAACCCGGAATAAAAATAACCAAATCCTCCAGCTCCAACGCCAGCCTTTGCTCACTACAAATTGAGATGAAATGTTTTCTGTCTGGTGCCCGATGTTAGGAAAGGGAATATGTTTTTAAAGTCTACCCAGCCAACAAGGCAGCTCCGAGCATCGTGAAGGTTAATTCAACGGCAATTTCGTTGTGTTCTCCTTCCTGTACACTTACTGTATTATTTAGCAATCCGCACCTGCAGAAGCGTTATCCCTTCCTTTGGCCGATCAAAAAATAAAACCTCAAACAACACAACTCAAACCTCCAGAAATACCTCCAGAAACGCCAATTTTCTAGTCCACCGTTCGCTAAATATTTAATTATTTTCGATTCCACCGGTAAACTTCTCGCCCTGCCACGAATATCTTAATTTGGTTTCGCTCCGCTCCCGCACCACTACATCGCTTTAGGTTTACATCGTGTCCCTGCTTCCGGGCTGTTTGCCTTTTTGCTTGGTGGTCTAACCAGAAAACATACTGTTGCATTGTATTTTTCATGGATAACTTCCGGAACAAACGGATCCACCACATTTTGTGGTCGAGTTGGACCAAACGCCTCGCACATCTCAACGAGCTGCTCGTCGTCTTGGTTCTTCTCTCGCACCAAACACGTCGCACAGCAAGATGCTCCAAAGTGCCCGGGGAACATAAAGTCTTGACCAACCAACCATACCCCTTTTCCCCCCGGCCCAGCTCCAGCGTGTGCACGGCAGCATGTTTTATATTTCTCTCACACACAACGCATCACCAAGGGAAGCAAAGCATACCGGACTTGCCCAAGAAGTCCTCCAAGGAAAGGACTCACCCGCGTAGAAAGGTTGGCAAACGAAATTTGCCACACATAAAACATATTTAATGGAAGTTTAACTGGATTGTAAAATTATATTAAATTGTGTTTTATTTCCCTGCTGCTTCACCACGGTCAGCGCCAATTTCTCGCTGCTGGTGGCACTCCCGAAGGGGTTCGACTTTTGCGGCCGCTCCACAAGCATGTCATCCGTTCGAAGGTCCTTGCGAAGATGTCGATTCCTTCCAACGTATTGAGGACGGCCAACCGGAGTGGGAAGAGACCAATTTTCACCCACATACGCTCGTTCCTATGGACACAACCACGGGTAAGGGGTATCCGCCGCCTTTTCTCGAGAGCGTGGCGTATCGTAGCAAATGTGCTTTTGCTACAGCCCCTTCGTATCTATGGATTTATGTTGAGGGATATAAACATAAACTAGCAAAAATTTATGGCCTTGGCTCAGCGCCTTCACTAAACTAGCCGTCTTCAAGATCCGTCCCCGGATGGGTATGTGTCTGGAAATTATCTACTTCCGGATGTGTTGTGTGCCGGCTTCTTTTTCGCTGTGCTGCCTTTGTGCGGGCTAGTGCAAATCCCTCAAAACCTGGATTCTGCTGGATCTTCCAATATGTTGCTGCTTGGCGCCACTGCCCGGGACGTGTCGTTTTGCGATGGCCGGAGAGCCGGACCTAGCGTGGCTGCAATTGGTCACATTTTTATCTCACCATTCTGATCCGATGCACCTCATTTATGTATTTGCGAGCTGCACCGGCCATCGTTGCTATGCATGAGAGTGCATGAAAATTGCATGGAGTCGTTTTATGAAGTAGGAGATCGCTTATTTCTGCAGCCTCTGTCCCGGTAGTGGTGGTGGTTGTGGTGCAGCTACCGGCGCTTAACATGCAGCAGATATCTGCAGCGGATTATGTTTGGTTCCGGAGCGATAAGTGGTGCGAGGGAAAGTTTATTGGTCGAGCGCCGTTCGTTCGTACCCATAATAGATAACCTGTGTTTTTCTGATAAAAATCATGCACATAATTTGGTGGTTCCGTGGTACGTGGTTGGTTTGAAATATTTCGAAAATGGCGAAAGTTTTTTAAATATTAATTTGAAAATTATATTATAAACAAATGGAAGATTGCCTTACATTTAATTCTTTATTACGTAAAATATCATTTGCAAAATGATCAACCGATTGCATTTTTTGCATTTCCATTAAACATTGCAATTCATAAACATTCAAGGACTTGAATTATTGAAGCAAAACGTAGCTAAAGATTTTACGATCAAAATATTTATTTTGCTAAAAAAAGAACCTTTCTTCTAAAAGCGATGCTATCTCTAGAAATAGGAGTCTTCTAGCACCTCTGAAAGTACGAAGCTTACCAGCAAACACATTTTAAAGAAATAATATCCTAACGTTTATATGAATGTGACTTGATCATCAAATCAAATCTTTGTTTCTTTTATATGTAACCCTTGAAGTGATTTTTTTTAATGCAAATGACAAATTCTAGTCTCCAGAAGGAATCCATCATTTTCCTGATAGTCTGAACGCTCTAAAAGTCGTTTAAAACTATTGTGCGTCTAAATAATTTTGATAGATATTTAAATGATTTCAATACTAAGGATACTTGATCATTCGGGCATCTCAGCCAAAGGGTTCTTCCTTTAAAGGTCCTTTTCTTAGCTTCCTTATGAATTCATTATTAGTATTATTAGAATTTGGGAACCACCAATGACCTCAGGAGTCTTTGCATTTGACCTCATTCAAATATTTATTTTTTTAAAGGCGTGGAAACCTTGGCTCCTTGGCAGGTTTTACGATAATTTAGCTGATTTCCAAGCATAAACCTGTATTGCACTGATCAAAGAAGTAAGCAAAAAGTAAACAGGTGGCTGTAGCACCAAACTTTTACATTGATGAAAGTCTAAGAACTAGGTAGACATCCTCATCCTATATATATTAGGAAAGGTACTTCACCAAGTTCACCACCAACAGCATAGAAATCGAGCTGCACGATTTAGTAGCTGCGTAGCTGCGCGCACGGATGCTGGCGGCCAGCCGGTCTTTCTATAGTCTGAAGAATCATTTCACCTTAAAACCTGTCGCGACGGACGAAGCTGGGACTATATCATGGACTATATCATGGACATGGACTCTGTCCAAATCTGATGAAACCCATTTGGTGCTAACCCTAGCCTTAGTTCGAGAGGAAGATGCTCAGGAGGATTTTTGGCCCTATACGTGAGGAGGGACAATCCATGTTCCGATACAACAACGAGCTGTACGAGTTGTACAACGATCTTACTGTTGAGCAACGGTTTAAGCTTGCCCGGCTCCGGTGGGCTGACCATGTTATACGCATGGACCCGGACGACCCTGCCAGTAAAGTCTTCTTAGGCCGTCCACATGGACAGAGGAGGCGTGGTAGGCCCAAGCTGAGGTCGGAGGATGGCTTAGAGGGGTCCTCCATCAAGGCCGGGATAACAGATTGGCAGACGACGGCGCGAGACCGTGAGCGGTTTCGTAGATTGTTGAAGCAGGCGAAGATCGCGAAGCGGTTGTAGCGCCCGATAAGTAAGTAACTTCACCAAGTAATCTTTTAGTTTTGAAGAGCTGTTTGATATCCTTAACATGTTTCATGTGGTCAAAAGGACGTCGATGGCATAAATTCGAGACGAGTTGACGGAATCTGAGTACAATCGGATGACATCATCAAACAGCTGAGCGTTCGTTAGTTGATATCTCCGTCCTGCTGTTTTGTTTGTCTTTGAGCTATTCAAATTTCCTGGAAGAATTTTCTATCAAAACTCTAGTTTAGGGAGCTTTTCCAACACTTTAACTTTAAATATCGCTCCTTAAAACGTTATCAAACCCTTATCGACAACTAAGCCCACTTGCTTAAACCTTTTCGTAATTACCAAACTTTCAGCCAATTCACTATCCACTTATTTGCGACCGAAGTTGGCCATCCAAAAAACTAATTATCAAACGGGTTGGAGCCGCCCTGCAGGAAATCATAAAATAGTGTCACCTGCAAAACCTTACTCACGGCTGGGAAAGACTTCCTCCCACTCCTGAGCCGTATCGATTAAACTGCATTAAACTGCAGTGTGAAAGTTCTTCAATAAATTGTCAAACTAGCTGATTGCCTTCTAAGAGGGAGCTCGAAAGAGAAAGAGAGGGAGCGACTCGAAATGACCGAGTCATGGCGGTCAGCGGTCGGTCGGGTTCGCTATTGCAGCAGTCCTTGCGTCCAAAGGAAACGAACCCGTGTCCCTTAATTTATTCTAAGCACATTTACAGAAAAGACTACCCGTTTCCTTTTCGCAAGTCGCGCTGGTCGTTTTTGGCCGTCTTAGCATTTGCATGCAGCGAGCGCACACGCCCGTGTTGGCTCGAAGTTGGCATTTTTCTTGCACCTCCCACACCGAACGATGCTCGACGTTCACGTGCATACGAACAGCAACATCATTAGGTCGCACTTGCAAAGGAAACGTCCGGGGTCTGAACCCTCGGGTGCTCGGGCCACATGCGGACGTTCACGTGTGGTCGGGATGGGGGACAAATAAAAGCCGACACGCTTCTTGAAGGACATGCGACATAAATATGTCGTCCACCTTGGCCGTTTTTCGTCCGCGCGACACCGGTGAAAAGTTCATCTGCATAGCGTTTTCTTGAACTGTGAACGTATGTTTCTTGCTTGTTTTTTTCTTTCTTACTTTGCTATACTCCTGTCCCTACGGTTTTTACCTTTCTCCTGCAGGAGCAAAATAGTAAAAGGGGGTACGATTTTAAGTTCCTCTAAAGGCGCAGGTTTTGCTGCAGTGAGGTACACTGAACTGACGAAACAGGAATCGTGCCACAGTGGGTAACGCTGTAGTGAAAAACTTTCGTAGCATGTTGGATTTTAAAGCCAATAATTAATATCCTTAACATTGTTTTTTTTTCTGCCGTTGCTTTTAATAGCAACTTTGATATCAATTTCTGCCCTAGGCAAACCTGTTACTGTTTTGATATAAGATTGATAAGATTGATATGTATAAATAAGATTGATATGTATAAAAATAAGATTGATATGTATAATAATGCTCACAAATTTTCAGGTAAGACAATTTGCCATAATTTTTTTTTTTTTTTGAAAACCATAATTTTAAGAATTTATTTCATTTTATTAAATTTCTATTTAGTTTTATATCCTTCGACTATCCCACTGTGTGCAACAAGAATCCTTCTACATTACCTCGTACACAAATGTCCTCCGGAAAAGTCCGAAAGGTGAGGCCCGTAAGGTCTCAGCTGCACTCAGTCGATTCACCGTCATCCACCTCCCTCGTTATGGCGTTGCTTTATGGCCACCAGGGTACGGCAGTATGGTAGCCGTCCGTCTAGCCTAACCGGCCAACTTCCGGTCCACCAAACCCGTCTCCAGAATCTACGCCAATTCGTACGCAGCTTTCCCGAGGTTGCTCAACGCGTTGCAAACGTCACACCGAAGGAATGCCGCTGTAGACGGCCTTAAGAACGGCACACACGTAAATCCTGCACCTTCGTGAAGTTTCGTCCTGAACGAAGATCCTCCACAGGCCAAATAAAAGCAACCCTTTGGGGTGGATCCATTCCCTGCGCCTTGGTGCACCGTAAGGAGCGAAGTTATTTCTTGTGGGGACTGGCTTTAGGAAACTGAAAATAAAAACCCACCAACCTTCAACCCTTCTTCCGTGCGGACTGTGAAGTATATCGTTGAGTGACTTTTTTCTTTCCTCTCTTCACCTTCGTGCGAACAGTCCACCGACGCTAAGCAGGTTCGAATTTATTTCTCCCCGCTTTCAGATTCTGAATTCCAGGTCCATTTTTTTTTTCTTGAACTGTAAAACATCCCCCACCTATACCTTTTTGCCAAGAAAAACCGCACGTGGTTGTGGTGGTTCCGCTCGGCAGCACATTTAACCCCTAACCTAACCTGTACCCTTTTTCTTCACGACCAACAGTGGTATGAGGGGAACAAAAATTTACAAAAAAAAAATGCAAACAGCAAACCTAGAAGGACACAAACACATTACATCCCCAAATGGGGACAGTTCGCGATTTGCCTACCCTCTCTTTCTCTTCTGCCTTTCCAGGATACGTTAGCCCCTCCGTTGTTTTGCCCCGTAACGAGCAATATTATTTATCGTTTTCGGACGGCATTTCGCTTTCCTTTCGTCGACGGAAGCGAAGAATTTGCATACCAAAGCAAACTGCACTCCTCCCGGTTCGGGCAATTTCCATTGCCCTTCCGATCGACTTTCACCCTTCGTCAACAGCTTTTGAACCCTTTCGGGCCCGGCACCGCTACGGGAGCGAGCTTATTAATTCAAACATATCACTTTTTGCTGACGGTTGCATGGTTTCATTTTGCGGGGTTTTGTTCGTGCAAAAAGGGGACTCAATCACTCGTTTGTCATTATTGTTTTTTTTTCGTCTTTTGCAGATAATTGATTGACGAAGAGGGAGTGGAGGGTTTTTTTGAAAAGACACGGTGGAGGGTGAGTGTTTCATAAAGCACGGGCAAAGAACTTTAAAATATGGCACGCTGGGTGATGTAGAAATGGAGTTTCGGTTTTTATCGGTTTCCTTTGAGTGATAATTTTTTATTCTGTAGTGACGGCCAGGCCGTATTGTGCTTTGAGTGATAATTATGTCTTAATGATTTCTTAACACGTTTCCTTTAGAATGGTTTGTGCGCAGATGCGATAGGAAATGGGTAATTATTTTTAATTAATGCACAACGGTATTGATGGATTTTTCTCCCTTCTAATTAGCCTGTCATTTTTCACTAAACCCATTTTCGTTGGGTATATTTTAATAAATATTTAAAAAAAAATCCTAGATGTGAGTTCAAAATTTGAAAATTTGTGATGTTTTACATCTTTTCACGTAATAATCATTACATTGAACTCAACGCATCTCCAAAAC
>KB670392.1:338668-362576 GCA_000349105.1 Anopheles epiroticus | reverse complement strand
GGGGGGTTGTGACTAAGCCTTTTGACAGCCCTACGCCGTTACCACTGGACCACCGAGCCGGCCCTACGATTATCTCTTTGAAGAAAACACATTTCGAGTGAAGTTGAGTGAAGAGTTGACAATCAGATGTGATGCTCTTGTGTGCTATAAGTATTACACTATATTGCTATTAATGTTACAATGTCATAACGCCTTACGCCCTTGCCCATTTAAATCCTTGCCCAAATTCAGAACGCCTTAAAGTATGCTATTGTTGCGTACATTGTATTCCGTATTTCGTAATTGCCTACTATGCTTTAGCTTCATCTATAAAAAAAGAAATGAAAACAGTAACTTGACAACTACGAACAAACCTCTCAGCTAGCTAAATCTAAGGTGTTGAGAACATTAAAAATAGACAAAATCTGTTTTGAATACTTTTGGCTTGGAATATATTGACATGATGAAACTACATCATCTATAGAGAACTATTCTCCCTTAACAATGTTTAACAATGCTTAGCAAGGATCTACAATTTCCAATTTCCAGTAAACAAAAAACATCCAAACTCATCGATTGCTGTTATATTGAATATGTTCTATCATCTTACAAAGTAAAAAGTTACGAAGGAAATATGGTTACATACTTTTAGGCGCTTTAGAACCGGGCATAGGATAGCTTAGCTTAGCTTTTAACTTTTAAGTGTATTTTTAGGGTTAATTTTAACAATTCAGAATTCAATATTACTGAACATTGAATAAATATAATCAACTCTGCTTTCTTGACTTTTCAAAACGTTTAAATGTAAGCATGTTTTTAAAAAAGTATCCTTCCATGAAATGTAGATATAACAAGCAGAAAATATGCAAACAAGGTTATACTGAGCCATTTACATCTCTAATCCTTTAATTTCATTATCAAAACACATTAAAACGCTTCAATTCAAACTAAGTGCTTAAAAGTATAAATTGTAACAGCTGCACTCTAGCTAGGAAGCACATAAAAGAAAACTTTTGAAAAGTGCAAATTGCTGCGTTTCCTTTCTTTGAGTTTCTAACCAAGTTTGGTGTCAATTTGTTAAACTTTTGTTAAACTTTTCCACCACAAAAAAAACGAAACGAAAAAATCTTCAAACGTTACTCATCTATTACGTTGTTTTTTCCCATCGATGCCACTGCGTGATGCCCAAAATGGTGTTACCTTGTTACGCGCGTGATTCAATTTTACGCATCCATTTCATCCTCCCTGCCGTTATGCCTCATGTGGAAGGTGCCCAACAGTTTGTCATCCACCTAAAAGGGGATCCATATCTGAGACGATGCATTGCAGGTAGATGAAAAGCGAGATAGAATTACGACCGTTTTTTTTCCCTCCCCGTACGCAACATAAACTTTTGCTCACGAAGAAAGATGTAACGCGTTTGCAAAAATTCACTTACGACCAAAATCCAAATTGCATAACGCAATTTGCACAAACTGCCACACACCCACACACCGTTTGCAGGATGGCTAAAGTGGCTAAGAATTACGGAATGAATTTTACACCGAAAGAAACAAAAAAAACAGGTCCTCCTTTTCCGCCCCATTCATTAGATATCTTGAAAAGAAAATAAGCTGTAAAAGACCCTCTTGTAAGAATACATCAGATTAGAAGCGTTCCTACTTTTTGTGACTATAACTGGGCAAAAACACATGAAAAACAAATTATCGAACAAAACGGCACCCGGAACGCATCGCAATGTGAGTGAAGATAAAAGTTTTGCACGTTTTTTTGACAATTTCAGGCACAAACTTTACAGCCACCCAGAGCTTCGGCACACATATCTTAATGGAATCTGTTAGCCTCTGCATACTTAGCCTTCTCTTTGCACTGTCAGTGTGTTGGAGAAGATTTTCTCCTTCGCAAAGTGTAACCGATGAAAACTTTTTGCAAAACCTATTCAATACGTACATACATTTTGTTTTTCTCGTCCCTTGTTTTCCGCTCTCCGCCCCTGCTTATACTAACTGGCATAATGTAAATCCACTCGCACCGAACTCGCATCGGAGGAAACTGCTCGAACGTGCCATCCGGATAGTGGTGAAGATTTCTTCTGCTAAGGACAATTTTACAGACTAGTGTTCCGGTGCGTTTGTAGTTGCTTCCTGCCTTGGCTAATAAGGAGTAGGGCGATTCCGAGATTGATTTGTTTGCCAAAGGCTTGCCGGTGGATGGAGGGAATGATTTATTTCCGCCTTCCACGGTGCTAGTTTGTCACTTATCGATGGGTCGTTGAAGGTTATGCAGCTTGATTGTTTGCTTAAGAAAACATGTATATTTTCCCCAGTTTACCATGCGGAAACTGCATAGGCGGAGCGGCTTAAATTAGACTAATCAATAAGGATTACAGGATTGCTCGTAGCCGGCTTACCTTAACGAGGGATAAAACTGTGGAGCGATGGAAACACGAGGAGATGAACAGAAAGGTAAAGTAATGCAAGTTCACTATCCTGCAAGAAATTCAACAAGGATCCAACAATCTTTACATAATTCTATGTGGAATGATGTCATGGGTTCTGTTTGCATTCCCTTATTATGTGAAATAGTTTATCCCGATGATAAATTATTTATTTTAATTTAAAAATATTCAACTTAGCCTATCTATTTCGTAAGCTCAAAAATCTAACAACGTGAAACAACTGGCACAACAAAAGGATAATAATAAACTAAAACCTTGAGTGTCGTTGGCAATACAATGGTTTAGACAAACATTACATTTAATATTTACTTACTCTCTTATGACACACGACAAACGTTTCGCGACGTCTATCTGCTGCAGAAGAGTTCGAAACTACACTCTAATCACCTCCGTAAATGAAGAGAAGAGTGTCAAAATCCTTCGAAATATTTATACTTTAAGGAAAATACGCTTTAAAGCCCTTAAAAACGAAGCCCTTTAAAAACGCAGTGCCTGTAAAGAGGCATAACTTTAGGCGCGAGGATCGGGCGAGATTGAATCTAAACTTTAGACCGGCATTTTTTTCTTCTTTTAGCATCAAGTGGCAGAAATCTCTGGCTTAAGATATGATAAAAGGAGGATTTTTAATAAAAAAGGAAAATAACGATAAGACTAGTAACGCTTTTGACCGCACAAAACAAAGGATTGGCTCTTAGCACTCTGGCGAAACGCCTAAAGGTATGCAATTGAAAGTAACTTCCTCATATTTTCCTGCAATCCACGTCTTTCCATTTTGATGTAGCTTTTAATTGAAATTATAAGAACCTTAGAAATGTGATAAGTACACATTTAAAAGAGCAAAATATACCGTAATTGCAAGCTTAGACTAGAGACTAACAGAGAAAATCATAGACTCAGCAATTGAAACCTGACTCTTTGTTAACAATAAAAAAAAAGATTTTAACTACATTTTTAAGATACCGAAGAGTAAAGTACTATGAAGAGTAGATAGGAAAAGTCAATAGTAATGGTTTGATCGCAGAATTTTAATGATCAAGTTACAACTTAAGGTCAACAACCTAATGCCAGATCTAAATTTTGTTTAATTTTCTTACATTTTAGTTTTTTTTTTAATTTTCATAATTTTTACTTCTTTTTTTTTTATTCGGCAGTAACGACCAGGTCGTATTTCTTGTTTGATGTAATTTATAAAGTGTAGTTTTTCTGTTATATATTGTAGAAGTGAATCTACTCATGCTAAATTAAGATGCTCATAGAGCTACGAATAAGAAAACCGATTTAAGTACATCTGCCTATTGCCTAAGTCTTACATTTTTCTTCAACTTAAAATCGAAAAAATTTTCTTACATTCATCTAACATTAAAATATTCCGTCTTACAGGTAGCCCCTGCTTCCGGAAAGTAGAATCAATGTACCTCTAGTTTCGATTAAAACAAGATACCATTAAATATGTTTTCCCGCCTGTCCCGCCTGTCTAGCAGCCACTGGCTGGCTTGCAAAGGCCAACACCGTCCGACCATGGCGTAATCCGTTAGGGAATCCGTGCGTTTCCCAAATAAGAAATGATTACCCAAACGCCTGGCTCCAGAGTGACTCCTGGCGCAAACCCGAACCATCATCGCTCATACCTACCCCACGCTGCAGTTAAACCCACGAGCATCCCCCAAACCACAGCCGCACAGCAAACGCTACACATCGCGCCAAACTACCTCTTGACATGCACCTGCTAACTGCAGTGTTTACCGGGCGTTTGGCGCCAGACTCCGCCAAAGGAAATGCGGACCAGTACGCCATGGCGTACCGGGGAAAAGCGCTGTTCATCTTTTCCCATTCGCAGCGCGGTACATTCCTTCACCAAAAAAAAAACCTTCCGTGATTGCCCTCGGCTGGGGTATGTATGTTGCCCGACTTCCGGTCCCTGCTCCGCACAAACACTAATTTGGCCGACGTATCCACCGGCTACGTGCCTTCGATAATTGCCTCCGGGACTGACTGACGCTCACCGTGCACCAGCAACGCCGTTCTCCGAAACCAAACATTTCAATTTACGGTTCGTGCTGGGCGGGACGGGCGATCGTGATGGGGCGAAAAAATTGGACAGTCAAAATCGATGGGCAAAGGGTGAAGGTAAAAGCCTCCAGAGGCGACCAGCCCAAGGTACAATAGAAACGCCCCAGACGCTCAAATCGTCCGTTTCGTGGGATCGAGACTGGAAAGGGGGGGAGGGGGGAATTAGTTTCAAAATTGAAAATAATCGTAAGCATAAAAATTTGCTCCATTCCGGATGGCAGGTACTGGTACGGGTAAAAGATACCACTTACCCATTAATACCGCAGTGACTCGTAAAAAAATGGCACAAAAATCGGTTTTTCTCCCTTCGGTACGAAATGAGCGAAAAATGGCTACAAAATGGCAACATAAATATTTCTTTGTCCTGTGTGCTAAACTTTTTGCCCGCTGCAAAACGATGCTTTTGATGGCTTTGGTGGATTGACGGACGAGAAAAAGTTACATATTCCTCCCTTTCCAGTGCCATTCCGCACGTCAACGGAAAGCGTCGTTTTATGACGCCTTAAAGCTTAACTCGGCTGCATTTGAGCGTGGGTTTCCCGTTTATGTATCCTTCCTGCTTTGGCTGAGGCTACGGCTCGCTTTTCTATGCAACGCAGACACTGTGAACGACACAATGAGTGCTCAATGTCTGGATTATGGGTAAATGACAGTAAACATTTTCCAACCGAAGCAAGGTTATGACTCATGTGCTCAATGCTTCACGAGGGTTTCCCCGCTATTCTCATGAAAATTATACGATTCTTTTCCACCTTCCAGTAACCCACGCATTATGTGTCTCGTCATTCATTTTTTTTTTTCTGCTTCCTATCAAACACACAGCTTTTGCATCTTTTCTTTCCCATTTCCGTGCCTGCAACATACAGCGCAAAAGGTTATTCATTAGGATAAAGTTATTGACGAAAAATTACGCCTACAGCGGTCGGTGACGAGTGGTATGGCATGCTCGCGGCCCATAAACGGAAGAGACAGCTTAAAATGATTGTATCGTAAAGGCGGAATGACGATCACCACCGTACGCTAGTGATGCGCCTTGTTGCAGTTTTGCTTTTTACGATGGTAATCTAAACCCATTTGAATGAATTAGTGTGACCACTAACGTGTGCCCTGCTGTGTGTGTGCTGTGCCGTTGGTTTGGAGCAAAGGTTTTCTTATTTTTTTTTTTTGTTGGGAAGTTATATTCTAGCTTACGACGAGTTTTGTTGGTAGGTATTTTTTTTGAGTTATTACTGTGCAAGTTTCTGTGAAAAGTATGCGTATTTTTTAAGCATATTTTACTCTTAAGTACCTTTCAAGTAAAGCAATAAATAGGTTGAAAAGTCACACGACTTCTGTCAATACTTGCGCCTTTTTTCCTTAAAACTTATTGGAAAAATTTGTCTTGGGGGTTGGCAGCTGCCACCAATATTTTAATCATATTTTGACGCCGCGAGTTTTACCATTAATTTCTACATAGTTAATAGTTCTACAACCCGTTTAATCAAAATTTATTTAATTTACAAGCCTGTAATAACTTATTTACATGCAATGCTATAGAAATGAAATCATAAAATGATGGCAAAAATGTAATGAAGACTTTTAGCATAATGTTTTTAATTTTTTTACAGTGAAAAATTGTCATTTTAATAATATTCGATTTTTTTCTTAAATTTTTTATTTTTTCATATAAATGAAATATAAATCTCCCGCAACTATATTAAATTAAAATAGGTCTGCTTATCACTATTGCATTACACCTGAAATCTTATAATTTCCTTTTCCATTTCATGATATTGTTTCATGAATAGTTTTGATGAATTAATGATTCCGAAAGGGACACCAACGCAATTTAAAAATCATTTGTTTATTTTTTATTTTTATTTTTCAGGTTTGTTTTGTTCGTTGAGTTCTAATTATTTTATACGTAATAGCAGAAAACAATCAAATCGTTGTGCTTGTTTCTAATTGCATACTTTCAGGCGATTAAGATAGCTAGAAATTGAAAAGTTAGCTATTTTCGTAAAAATTCTTTTGAAACACAGCTGAGAAAGCACTGCTTCACTTAAAAGTAGGAAAAAAGTAATTCAGGCTAGGAAACCAAAAAACAGCATTATTTTCACACAAAACGGGATACTACATCCAAGCCACATTAATCATCTGATTTTACAAAACGATTCAAACACGAAACAACCTTACATTGTCACGCACGAAACAACCTTCTGAACAGCTTCATCAAGAAAACGCCCTCTAGCACGCACCTTCGCACCACCGATATCAACTTAACAAATCGAAACCAAACCGATACGATTGCTGATTTCCAGGTGTACGATGTCTAGTGATTAATTACACAAATTACGCTCAAACAAGACCGAGACGCTTGAGCTTTCCCCCCTTATCCGACGCCATCAAACCGCCCTTCGTGCACGAGCTTAGACGAATGTTGCTGAATCACATAATTCTCCTAACAAATGGCCGGTCATCAAGCGGTACGGAAGCCCTGTTTGTCGACTTTGCACACCAACCGTTTCACCTTGTGTGTGGTGCGTGTAGTCTACCTTCCAGGCGCGACCCATCAGCAACCGTCCGCATGAGTGTGTGTCATAATTCCTAGCCGTAGTGAGGTGAAGTGCGTCTTACCACAAGGCCACACGCCGGCCAGCACTGAACCACATCTGCAAAAGGTCGTCTTTAAGTAAATATCAATCATTAACTTGCTCCTTGGTCAAAGTGAGGTCAAACAAGGGTACACTGACGGGCAAAGTTGTCTTCGTACTAATTGTCCCAGCCTCCCGCACGATGTCTTGCTTCGTTGATAAATCCAATTATTTATAGTCTCATTTATTGCTGCATTGGCTTCGGTCACTTCCACGGCCCGGTTTCGGGGATACGTGACGCATTCGAGCTCATTTTGCACTTAGCCGATTTAGTAGCGCACTGGGCACAGGCAGGCTTGCTTACTTGGCCGGACGCCAAACAGCTCCGTTCCCGAAGCGTATCATGAGGTTTGACTTTCCGTGCGGCAGAAAGATGACCCTGCTGATTAGAGTGACCACGCTGTGGAACGGAAGCGTTCCGAGGTGGAAAAGTTGACCAAGAACTTCCACCGCCTTCCGACCAAGGGCGAAACAGTTCGAGCACGTGAAGCAGATTCCCAAACGATACAAATGTAGCAAAACGCATAAATCAAACTATAGACGCTTGGACTCTCCAACATATGGTGGCTGAGAAGTTTGCTTCTTCCGGTGAACGATTAAGATGTTGTTCCGATGATTAAGACTTTCGTCCTCCCCGGTTAAACTCAGCCCAAAGCCAAATCTTAGCACATCTGGTCGGTTTGCGATGCGTGCTGAATCAGACAACACGTGATACCAAAACCGGAGGCACCCTTCATTGGAGAGGTTCTTTTTTTTTGACCAACTTCTTCGCCAGGCAGGCGTAATTTAATAAGTTTGCGTAATTTATTTTACTCTCGGAGGCAATAGCCTTCCCTGGGCATGTGTTTTGTTGATCAGGTTTTGTGGTGCCGTTCCTGATACTTTCGTTTCGTTAAACGCTCGAGTGCGAGTGTCTGATTGCGCAATACTTGTTGGCCAACAGTTCTGTCATGTCGAAGGTGTACGCATCGATTGATGCGGTACACGAAGGTTTCGCTAATGAAATGAGCGACTGATGTGATTCGCTCAATGCTTTGATCATGTTTCTATTCTTTTATTTGCAAATCAAAATTAAACGAAATTGAATTCAATTTCTGTGTCTACTCATAAATGGTATGAATATTTACTTGATAAGTATTTGTTTTTCTTTACCGAATGGAAAGTTAAACTGAAAGTCTTTATTGAATTGCGACCGATTAAAATTGTATCCTTAGTTGTTTTAGAATTAATATTCACTCACTATAACAATTTGATATTTTTTCCGTTTCTTACTTTTATGGCCTAGTCTTTTTTCTGTGTTAAAACTTGGCTTTTTATTTGTTACATTTCATTTTAATTTATTTATTGCTGAATAAGATCTCACAAGTAAACGCCCCGTTTGGGGAAAAGCTTTCAAAATTTTAAGGAAATACAACGATTGTGTAAACCACTTTGTTGTTTTATAAAGATTTAGTACTAAAAGCATTAATTAGTCATCACAAAGAGGTTTGAAAAATCTTTAGTCATCGACAAACAAAGCGTAAACATTAATTTAATCTGTAGCAACATATTTTGTAGAGAAGTGTTGGTATAATTCATAATAAAAAATTATTTTAATAACCAAATAATCACCCCATGTAATATCTATGCATTGTTCTGCTATAGCTACCATATTAGTTTGAAGGTGACCGAACTATTAGAGCACACTTTTTTTAATAATCCAGTTAAAGATGTTTTTTTTATTGAAGCTTTCTATATTTTTGATGTATTGAATTATGTTTTTGCCTAAATATTGTATGAATTTATATTTTTTCGATGTTACTGCTTAAATTTATGCCATACTGAGTTGATGCGAAAATAGTAACAATTCGCTCTTTTGCATACCTTCAGGCGCCAGTTAGAGCTATCGGTTACAAGAGCAATAAAAAGGGAAAAATATCACTAGAAACATAGTAAAATGTTTTAAAATCATAAGTTCACAATGCGATTCATACTAAGAGCATTTAAATACTAAAAAATCAACTTCGTTTTATTTATCACTGCTTTAAACTCCTTACCGACTTACGTTTACCGACTAAATCCTACAATACTATATTCTGCCCCTTCTAGTCGTTTAATTTCACCGAACTCTTCGCAAATCTCCATTTTTCGTAACCTTTTCTCGGTCAGCGAAATCACGAGCACCCAGCGTTGAAAGCTCACGTCCGCGCATCCACACACCGCAACCAAACCGGTTTGTACGGCACGCTCGAAATGAAAACTAATTTGAAAATTATTACCCCGGAAAAGAAGTAATTTTCGCTCCACTTTTTAGGAGCAACCAGTCCGAGGCGGTTCGGGAGCAGGACGGAAAGTCTGATGACTCCCTGTTTTTGTGTGTTCTGACCGGTCCCACTATTTGGGAAGATTGTTCTTGCCTTAAAACGAGAACCTAACCCGCTGGCTGCCTTACTTCTCCTTACCCATCCTAGCATTGTTTGTGTCGGTGCAGGGAAAAAGTGAAAACGTGCGAGAAATAATCAAAATGCTGCATGCATTTTTAATCATTCTGCTCAGCGTGTCTGCACTGACCGAACCATTGTCTTCTCCTACTCATTGCATTTTCGGTGAGTTTGGCTGCCCGCATCCCGGAAACCCGGCAAGGCTTGGACGGCGATTTCTCGTGAAGGATGAACCAAACGCATCCACCCGCGTGAAATGGAATATCCTTTCTCGTCTTATTTCCCTTTGTGTCGTGAGCAGTAGAAGCAGCGGTACGGGAACAAGTAACTCGCCCGCCCAACAGTGCTGTATAATTTCTTACCCTGCCGTGGGGCTAATTACAGCTGTACGCTGGGATAATTTGATTACTCTTACTTACGCTCCGGCAAACGCAAACCGGGTACCGGTGTAAGATCGAAACTAATTTATCGGAAATTAGTTGTACGTACTGTACCATTCCAATCACGCAAGTGCAGCAGTAGCAGCGCATCGTAGTGAACGGTGGAAGCGATTCTTCGATCCTTCCTATTGCAAACAAGCAGATCGAACCGTTTATCCGGGCATGCGGGAAGTCATTTCCGCAAATCATGCAAACAAGCGCTGCCTGCATGTGTACCTATAAATGTGCAGCGTGAAAACAGGTTAGCAGAGTGGCGATTCATTACAATGTTTGATTAAAGCTGGTTGTTCGTTGGATGTATTACAGTTTCGTGCTGAAATTGGTGTAACCTGGTAGTTCGGATGCAATTGCTTGAAAATTGCATACTTTTAGGCGCAACTAGTTTTGATTTAATTTGATTTATGTGGAAAAGTTGGAAGAGGCATTCAATAAGGTAATCTATAAGGCCAACTCCGTTGCAGAGCCTCAAAAGGCTAAATATAAGAGGTAACATGAGGATCCATGCATGTATGTGCATTAGATAGATAGTTTCCATCAATTCAAAGCAATGAAAAGTTTAACCTGTGGCAAAAACATTTGACAAAAGTTAATTTTTTGCTTGCAAACCAAAATAAAATTAAAATGGTAAGGAATTCAATTGAAACATCTTATTATAAACACTCATTACCAAACTATACAAATATTTTCGTCTATATAGATTTGTTATCGGTTCACTATCACTTATGATGTATGGTCAAATAATTTTCAATAATTTTGTACTGCTTTCTGCCTTCACAACCTCTCAAAAACCACATGCTTCTTTATATGTTTTCTATTGTAACCACAATACCAATTTCCCTTGGTTTAATCAGTGTAATTTCGCAGTAAAACTTCCCGATTGTGATTAACAATGACCGCTGTAGTCCCTCGCTCGAGATGCAGGACACCTTAAAATTTGCTAAATCACTTACAGTTTTACATTACTTGAAAGAGTTTTGTCAAGGAAAAATTTAAAAAAAATGAATGATCATCTTGGTGAATTTAAGTACATTTAGTTAAATAAACTAGATTATCATTAAAAGAAAATTGCAATATATTTAAAAAATAATTAAAAAGAGCTATAATTCAGTTCACTTTGACTCCAAAGGGGTTTAACTGTATAACGTCTAGAATAATCTCTTCTTCCTTATTATTAAACTCTTTGCAAAATTGTCTATAACGTTTGGTGCTACGTTTATCGCGGCAGTGAGCTAAAAGCTAGTAAAGAATTGCAAGGAAATGTATATTGCATACCTTCAGGCGTTCGTGGCTAACACATGGGAAGAATTGGTGAAATATGTCCGATCGCTTTCTGTTTTCGGTGCTGCTTTATGGTTTAATTCGTGTTTAACCTTTCAAATGGTGCATTTGTAGCAAATACTACTAATTATTATTCGCTAAAAGTTCACATAATGTTTTAAATGATATTTTATTCAAATACCTTATCCTTACAAGAATAGAACATTATCCACAAAGACACAGAATAAACGAGTACATTTACCATTTGGACATTAATAACACCTCAAGAAATACGATAAAAACAATATTGTTCCTTCAAAATGGAGAACAAGAGACCACCATTACATACTTTATTTTGTGGACAGTAAAAAACCTACCTAATGCAATTTTCATCATCTTTAACTACATTTTCCTTTATATCTGCGATACAAGCTCGCAGCACTAATTTTACTACATTACGGAAGCTAAGATTTAGTGATCATCCCAGCACTGCCATTTCTCTTTCTAATCACACCATAATGGTCAACCAATGTCCTTGCCAAGGGGAAAGAAAGTGTCACCGCACAACATACACCGCTTCAAACGCCATTACAGTCACATCTCGTGGCCGTGGCAATCCACCATTCTCAACCGGCATTGCAATCACTCGGATTGACACAGCCGCTAACGATGATCGTACGCGCTTACGCACCGTGATGGGACCAACGCGAAAGTGTACATAAAACACGCACGGAGACGGGTGCGTGATAGCCACGACCTCTTTTTCTCCCGGTTGCTTTGAATGTGATCCAACGGTAGGGAAAACGACCATCACGAGAAAATGCGCGATCCTGCGACACGACAAGCGTGGCGTGGTTGAGTGAACGAGACACACCTGTAAAACATAAACCGTTGACACATAAAAGTGTTCACGCGGGACAAAAAGAAATAAATAACGGTGGTGGCGGGCTCCATTTCTGAGATTCCTCATCTGCCAGAAGAGGGCACCGAATGCGAGAGGCTTTCGGTAGAGTGAGCGTAATTGCGTACGTGCGTGTGGTTTTATGCTTTATGTATTTATTTATACAACATAAAAAGCGTGCGTCGTAAAATGGCCCTTTTCTTCGACGAATACGCCTAAAAGAAGCTATCCTGGCCGGGTAGGGGTGATATATTTAGTCGTGGAATCATCTTGACAGGGTTTTATTTGGACATTTCCAACTCGTTGCGTTGCGAGAGAAACGGTTTCGGCTTCAAGGAATGCCCGATAAATAAATAAAAAGGAATCGTGTTGCGTACTCACGGGTCACAAAGCGATCGTAAAAAAAACACAGGCAATGGCCACAGACCGAGCGCAGCGAGAGCATCAAAACCGGCACACGACAGCATGAATCCCGGGCCAACCATTTTCCGCGAGATCAACATCCAGCGAGAGAGAGAAAAGCTTCCTCATTCCATCGAGAGAGGGAGAGAGAGCGCCCGTAAAGCTATGCTGCGCTTCGAAGAGCAGAAAAGTATGCTGTTACATAAAACATTTTTCGGGTGGGATGAAAACTCGCTCGGTACATAAAACCTGACACACGCTCTGGTTTCCGCCCACTTTTTTCCGTCCGCACAAAAGCTGCTCCAAAACGTTCTCTTTCTTACCTGTTTGTGCAGTACGGTGAGTTGCTCGCCTTTTTTTTTTTATTTATTTTCCACTTTTTTGAAGTAAATTATGTTGTCCATTTTTTATTCCGTGGTGCGAAAAGCTCGTCCACTAGGCAGGCATCGTGATAGGCGCACAGGCGCCTGGAAAAAGGCGTTTCCTTTAATTATTACATAGGTGAATCACTGATAACGCGCACAAGTTGCCTTTCGGGGTTCCCCCCCCCCCCCGAAACCCGTTTTTCCTTTCTTCACCAAGACGCATGATGACGATGACGACGACGACGACAAACTGTCTGGCGGTGGTGAATAATGGTGGGAAAACCCGACCGCCATACCCACTGCAACCGACTGTTGAATGTTTTTTTTTTTCTAGAGGGGTCAATGGGGGGTTTTCACTTCCATTTTCTTTACCTGCCAACTTTACCAAACGAAAGTGAAGATTTATGGCAACGCCCTTGTCAAGGTGTTTCTGTTGCTTTCGATAAGAAAATCTTGGCTATTGATCAACCAATCGAAGTGTTTTTTTTTTTCAACAGGATAATTTATCCCACAAAAGGATTACCGAACGAACGCGGAATGAGTACGTGATGGAAGCTTGGAGTAAAACTTTCAAATTGAGCGAATTTGAAGCTATCACTTAAATGATTGTTGAAGCATTTTACTTTCACTTTGATTGAATATTACTGTATCGTTGTTCATTTCACTACTTTGAGGGTATGTTAAATTTTGGTTAAGCTCTATAAAATGAGATTTTTGCATTTATTTTGTCACTTTTTTGTGAAAGTCTGTGTGGTGGAGATGTTTGTTTATAGTTTACGTTCAAGTATTTCTTATTTTTATTTTATCTTCACTAAAGTTATTTTTTTTTAGCTTCACTAAAGTTAATTTACAATCTTTCTTCAAATTATATTTTTTTTGTCAAGAGGTATTTGGTTGCTCTATTAGTATAAGATAGTATTTCCATACCGGTTGTATTTTCTTCTTCTTCTTATATATGCGAGTTTGGACCTTTATGTTTGATGTTAACCATCTCTCATACCCTACTTTTTTTCGTCCTTTTGACTACTCTGGGTCAGTTCGACTTGGTTTTTCATTGGACTGTTTTGTTTAAAAACATATTTTGTTTAACGATTGTATTTTGCAATCTGATGTAAGTTGATTTTCCTCTTGTGAAACAAAAATCTTCAGCTTTAACATTCCGTTGCTTGAATCTCTTTGACATAGTGAAAACAATTTTGCTTTATAAATGTGGCTGTTTTTTCTTCTTCTTCTGTTCTGCGAGAAAGGTTGTATCCTCCTATGGATATTCAGACTTGTGTCCAAATTCCCACATTCAGAGGCTTACTTTCTCTTTATAGGCTTCGACTAACTAGAGTCATGTGCCTGGGCTGTTTTTTGTTTTAATTGAAATACATTAAAGTTGAGTTTTTTTTTATTCTGTTTCAAGCATTGAACATATTGTACCCTAGGACTTGTTTACGTTTATGAAAAACATATTTTATGTTTATTTTTGTCTGATTTCGTATAATTTATTTATCTTTGTTCGAAATATTGCAGCGATTAAAGTGTTAAAGATTAATTTTTAGTCTTTTCTTGACAATTGTTTTACTGTTGTATCATGCTTTTTGGATTCATAATATTTTATTTTTATTTTTGTACTGCGTTTCGCCTCAACATATTAACAAACTTAATAAAACAGTGGTAGTTTCATTCTTTTTCAAATTCGAATAGTTTTTTAAACATTTTCTATAAAAAAAAATACAAGATGGATTATCAGTCTTAGATGGAATTTTTAAACTACGAACGAATAAAAGTAAAACAGTCTATAATACTTCTACCCCTAACGCTATTTTCAAATGCAAACGTGAGCATTTGATTTTAATCTCTCATGACGGTAAGTACAAAAAGTCTATTTAAATTCATTTCGTTTTTGTCAATAAAGGACACTTTATCAACAGTTTGAGCAAAATAAACAGTTCTGCTGTTGAGATGCTCACATTGCATATATTTAGGCGTGGAGAACAGAAATCTGATCTCGAATTAATCTTTTTCTTACTTCATCTTAGCGGTTAGAGTAAATGTTCGCTATCTCTATTGATATGACCTGAAGAAATACCTGCATAGCGCAGTAATATTTTTTTGTTCAGGAAGAATGATCAGGGCATAGTTTTTATGTTTTGGTTAAATTTTAATAACAATTCATTGGTTTAGTACTATATTGATTTATTTTTCTCTCATATGAAAGTTGTGCGAGAGAAGAGTGATCTTTCTAGCTACACACATGTAAATACAATTGTTCGTAAATCATCAGCATTCACCACACCATACCGTTACATTACTGACAGCACATTGTAGTTAAATTACCCGTCAATTTGTTTGCGGTGCGATGACAATTGATGCAATGATGTCTGCCGGTTCACATCTCTTTTTATTCATTTTCCTTCGTTGAAAGATCATCCATTAGCAAATCTAATACCCGCCACAGTAAACCCTGTTTGCTGGCAAAAAAGAAACTCCCTTCTTATCGTTGTAGAACAGAAAATTTTCTTCGCGTGTCAAAATATTCACTTAACGACGTTATTCACCAAATTGACAAACGACGTCACTCGTCGGGGTGCCAATTTCAACCGAGCACGTACACGTTGCGTGTGTTCCCTGGTTTCCCTTTACTTTACGTATGCGTGTGTGTGTGTGTGTGTGTGTACCGCGAATTGGCTCCATTTTCGGTGGGGAGGGGCTGGCGAGTGAAGATTTTGCTCCCAGCAAATGGAGCTATTTGGTACGCTCTTTTGTGTGTGTGTCAGGGGGTTCACGCTTCCGAGTGTTTACTACCCATTGACTTATTGCATTATGGTACGCATTAGGAGGCACGCATACGTGTTCTTCCACCGGACTTACGGCAACAAAATATTTAATGTATCGCTCGCTCGTTTTTGGCTACGAAAAGCAGCATTAGACCGCCAGATGAGACCGAATGTCGACTTGCATGGCAGCAGCCTTAAAAGAAGCTGCACAGCCCTTCAGTCAGACAAAAGAAGTAGAGAAAAACAAAATCAACAAATAATGTTAAACATGAACAACCCAACCTCTAGGGTGGGAATGAGAAAAAATTCGTTGGACAAAAATTTGCCAAATATGCATGTCATTCTCAGCTCGCACAAACGAACCACGAAGGGGGAGTTCAAACTCGTTTACCGGCCGGCTTTTTTTTCTTTTGCTCTACATCTTTTTGGCTTTGTCTTTCGAAGGAGTAAATTCAATTGAGTGGAAGAACAAAACACACAGCCCCTACTTGCCACCATACCAACTGGTGCAACCGGTAACGGCACGAAGATGGTAATAAGCCGTTTCATGCGTACGTGGTTTTTTGTTTGTTTTCACTGGAAAATTTGGCAAAAATTCTCCAAGGACTAGCAGTCGAAATCAGAATTGGAAATGGTGTCTTTTGTTAGGTTGGGAAGCACCCGGCAACCGAATGTTTGACACACTGATAGGCATTTGCAGAAGAACACATGAGGTCTTTGCTTTCCGCTTCATTTACTCGATAAAATATGGGTATACAAAGTCCCAAGATGGTTGCTAACACTGATCACAGCAACACTTGCCACTTTAATGAATCTATACTTGTCTTGCATACTTTCAGGCGCATCAAAAGAAAGTGAGAATAACTTCGTTATCTTGAATTAATTTCATCACAAGGAATAATTATAGTATGCAATAAATAAGTTTTGGCGAAACCTCTTAAAAATTATTAATTTAATGAGTTATTCTGCAATACTTGAACTATTAACGTATTTTATACTGAACATTAAAATTCCATGAAAGCCTTTAAGTGTGAGTATTTATTCTAAAATTTAATAGCTCTTTTAAAACACAAGTAAAATAGCTCTTTTAGGCACCTAAGACATTTTTACTTCACTGTAGAAGAACCTTCAGCTTTCACTGTTGATTTTCTACCTTAAAAATGATATAATGTTATGAAATCAATATTTTTTCCAATTAAACAAGATCTAAGATTTTTCAAGATAGTTATATTCTTATACAATTTATGTCATCTAGAATTTGAAGTATAGTGAGTTCTACAGAACTCGTTTGAAATACATGTTTGTTTTTATTTAGTAGAAACGTATTGATATTTGAAAAAATATTTTTTCATTAAAATATATTCACACGGTGCGTCCAAGAGCAGCGGTGACAGTGCCGTTGGTCATCACACCGATAAGACCAACAGGGTTCAAATCCAACCCAAAACGTTTCCTCGTAGTGAGGACTTGCTATACAACTCCGTGGTATAATAAGTCTCATAAACCATAACTGGCTAGCAAGATCTAAAAGGTCACTACGTCTAGTAGAATCCTGTCACTTAATTACAAAAAAAATATACTCTTAAATCTTTAGTGACTACATTTGTATTGTGAGCTGTTGAAACAATATAAGCTGCAAATATTCCAAGCATTGTTCAGAGAAATGTCAGAACGTGAGTACTTTACTTCACAACCCTCAATCACGAATTTGGAATAAATTTCTTAAGCTTGTTTCGAACCTAGTCCCTGGATTAGACTTCAGAAAGTTTTGGATCTAGCCGGAATCTATTGTGGCCAAAATTTCATTTTTTTCAATCATTAGTTTGTTGCCCCTGAAGGTAGGCATTGCAATCAATTTGCAACCAATTTTTGCAACCAATTTGCAAACTTTATTTACTTACGCTAGTTATAAAAATCAGGCAAAAAACTGTTTCAATTTCAATAAATATCTACTAGAGTTGTATTCAATTAGAAACATACAATTAATTTGCATACTTTCAGGCGTATGTAATGGGCATTTCATTTCCTGCACTTGAAGGTAAATCTGTTAACTTCGAACATATAAATGCGAAACATAAAACACAATATCTGAAAGTGCTCATTTCATTTCATCCCAAGCACCCACACACTTTACATTATTTATCGAATTTGAATCTAAATTGAATGTACTGTTCGGTAAACTTATAAACGGCTCCCCCAAACAACGAGCCCATCCAATCCCACCATGATGTCATTCGCAAAGCTGCATATAGCTAATTGTCCGAGGCTCATTTAGCGATGACTTTCCCATAACTTACACACAACACCTTTCACCCTCCAAAACCAGTGGAAAGCTGTGAAAAAACGGCCATTCGCCCAAACCGAAAAAAAGCCTCGTATTTTGCTTCGATACGTGCGCACTGCCACTAATTGAATCGTACGGCCGCCAACGAGACTGGCCAGCTGGACGCCACTGGTTTGCCAATGTCCTGTACCACGAACCCCTTACCGAATGACAAAGCACAACACTGTGCCCCTTTTGGGGTCGGGAAGTGCACTCTGAAAACGGGAAGAGTCAGTGCAGCCACTGTTCGCCTTGGAATGGTTTTCTGGCGAGAAATAATTCATTCCCACTTTTTTCCAGTAGAACCCACAAAAACAAAGTAGTAAAATAGTATGTTAAAGTTAAGATAAATTCATAAAAACCAAAAAAAAGGCAACTAAAACGATCCATGACCAAGCAAATCTGCGCAGCGCTCGAGCGTACCTTTTAATTTTGCCTCTAATACCTGGGCAATTAGATAAATTAGCTTCGCTCCGTACTCGCGCACACCTTTCAACGCGAAAGTAAGAATTATTTATGACCCTCACGTGTGGCGCGATGAATCTGAACCGATCGGTGCACCTGTTTTACCACAAAAAAGGCCAGGCGCCTCCATTTCCTGGTGGCCGCCCGCCAAATAAGGGTGTCAAAAAAATCCTGGACTGACCTGAAACGACAGTGAAAAACCAAAGGCTATTATCTGATTGAGACATTAATTTTGGTTTTGCTGGGGTAATTTTGAAACTTTTGTATAGAAAAAATCGGTACGTAAAGCCGGCAGCTAAAACCTCTCCGCCACGTGTGCCAGGGTGTCACAGTATATCGTGTCCCTCCAGCCGCAAAGGATGACTTTCAGGAAGACGTGTCAAGTGACCAATATGGAAGAATAATCAAACTTGCCCTGTCCGAGCACCGAGCACTCGAGTTTTGTTTTCTTTGGGGAAATCGATCCTGACACAGTTCAGCGAAAAGGAAGGAACACTCTTCAAGCTACACTTCTTACTGAGCGGCTGAAGGTGGCGACATGTGATAAGTGATTTGTTGATAAGGGAAATCATACAATCTTGCTGGGGTTCCGATACAGCAACAGGCAGCTGGAAGGATGGCTCGTACCGATTTGAGGGCGTTTTCCCAACTCTCGAAGGTTATTTGCACTGCTATCGAAGGATGACCATCATCGTGCCGATGATTATTCCCGCTGGAGTGTGTGCTGGAGAGCGCTAAGGATGGGGAAGTTGTATTAATTTATCAAAAATATGGCTTTGGTTGTGCTCCAAGAGACATCTCTAATGCACTGTTGTAATAATCTTTAGTAGTAGCTCTAGATTCTTACAAAAATCGCAAAAATACTCACGAGTCACTGTCTCAACCGTCTTGAGACACAAGTAGATCCATGGCCACCATCGTCTGGCGCCGGACACAAATGCAAAGAACGGTAAGTACTTGGCAAACATCTTGCTGCTCCACATCGGCATCATCGGCCAATCGGCACGAAGGAAGCGAGCGGAATTCCTTCCAGAATCCTTCCTTCCTAGCGTCATCAGTGGCAGCGGGCGCCAGGGGGACGAGATTCTTTGAATGTGAGCGAATTATTTTACACGTCAACAGATATTGTAATAAATATGGTAATTATTAACCGAGCAGAAGAGCGGAAGCGGGACAGTGCCGGCGACTGACTAATGTTGACTTCATATGCAGATAGCAACAGGCTCACACACAGGCCGTTGCTTCACGCCGCCGCAAAGGAATGAATTAAATTTGCGAAATATCGCCCGGATGGGTGGATGGATGATCTTTGAAATTCCTTCGACGTCTTCCTTGTCTCTCTCTTTCTTTATTCGTTTGACGCCTTAGAAGAAATGGTCCGACCCCGGCAGAGGGACAGATTCGCCCCGGTGGCCGTGTGACGAAAATACCGTAGGGAAATTAAAAGTGTGATAGAATGTCTTCGTTTGATAATGGAAAGGATCTGCTGCGTACGCATGCAAAGAAATGTCTATTAATGCCTGAAACAGATTCTTAAGAAATAACAGGAGGATGTTTCTATGGGCACACTAACGTTTGAAGATATGATTAATTTGAATGTTAATGAGAGGTGTTTAAAAAGTATGTTTTAAAAGTTGGTTCAAGCAGCTTTGATTGTACTTTGATTACCATTACAACATTAAAATTCATTTACTATGACAAATGTTGGGAGTTTAATACAATATGCATTGCTTACTGGTCAATGCAGGATCATGATTATTTTTTGCTAATTTATTAATAAATGTATTTTTATCTTTGATTAATATTCATCTTCATAGCATTTAAAATATAAGTATAAAGATAAAATATTTAAATATAGGACAAAACATAAGTATTGTAAAGCTCCGTATAACTTTAGCATATAAAAAACTAGGAAAAGATAGGGCAATCCTCAACAGAGAATTGTATGTTAAACGAAGGCAATTAAGTAGCAAAGGCGGTAAAAACGTTTCTCGCTATACTTTTGTTCCTTTTTTACTGTTGAATTATGACTAGATTAGAAATTTGCCAACATGTACTAAAAACAGCACAAGACTCTACCAATATTAAAATGAAATTTATTATTTTATTTCCCAATGGAACATGTATTTTAATTTCTATTCTGATTCAACAGAATGAGTTTCCACATCAGTTTTACAGTTTTATTTTATGGAATCAACTGAACTAATTAACGGTAACCTTCAACTAAATACCGTGAGAATTATAAGGAAATATCGTAGGGACAATTTTAATCATTACAAATCCTCTTACGACAGAGACGTCGTGATGTGAAGTGATAGAGATTTTTATTTTATTTAAATATACCAAAAACTTGAGGAAACATTTCACCTCACAAAACCTGTCGCGACGGACGAAGCTGGAACTATATCGCACCTTTATTAGTTTATTACTCACGTATGCCTCTGAGACATTTACGCTGTCCAAATCTAACGATACGCTCTTAGCCTTATTTCGAGAGGAACATGCTCAGGAGGACTGTTAACCCCATACGTGAGGAGGGACAATGGAGGAGCCCATACAACGACGACTGACAACGACCTTACTGTTGTGCAGCGGATTAAGCTCGCCCGGCTCCGGTAGGCTGGCCATGTTATACGCATGGACCCGGACGACCCAGCCCGTAAAGTCCTCTTAGACCGTCCACATGAACACAGGAGGCGTGGTAGGCCCAAGCTGAGATGGGAAGATGGCGTTAAGGCGTCCGCCATCAAGGTGAGCGGTTTCGGAGTTTGTTGCAGCGGGCCAAGACCGAGAAGCGGTTGTAGCGCCCGATAAGTAAGTAAGTAAAAATTTACCATGTTAGACAAAAGTTAAAAATTTCATTCATGCTTACTGCCATAATTTGTTTGACTTCTTTCAATAACACTACGTGGGTTATAAACCTTTCCTGCACAGCGTTATGGTATAATAAAAATTAACTAACTTACTGCAAAAACTACAAAAAATATATTTCGACTAAATATATGTGCTACAAACGTTCATTTTCTAACATGTTAGATATTTTAGCTGCCCATAATTCAGCTGGCAGAAAAGCTACATTCTGAAATGTTAGTTTTTGCTAACTCTAAATTACTAACTAATATAAGACCAATGTAACGAGGTTGACTTTTGGATTTTTATTCCGGAAGGAGTGCATGCACTGAGCACTAGGCAGCCCCATGTTTCACGTTAAGCTTGCCGATAAATGCTTTGAAATTTTTCAAATTCTTTTACTTAAAACAAAACTGTTGACATTTGATTGTTTTCAGTGCTTTTAAAAAGATAATTGAGAAAAATAAGAAAGGAAATATATTCCATATTATTATATACCAGCAGTAAAACGCCATCGATATGACTCCCTTGCCCTTTAACTATCCCCAGCACTCGCCTTCTAATTGCTAGATAATCATATTAATAACAATAAATCTATATGAAATAATGTCATACGAAGCGATCCGATCGAGGGAAAGAGATGTGTCGTCGTTTATTCATCGATATCAGTCTACTCTATCAAGTCGGAGTCTGTATCTATTCCATTTTATCGTCTGGATTGTTTGCTTGATGGTGCTTGCACGTCTGCCTTTACGTTTCGTCCTGTTCTTACGGCTACACACTTATGAAAGAGATTCCGCCCAAATGGGACAAAAAACATTTCTCATAAACTCGTAAAAACTGGCCACAAAAGCAGCAGCATATCCATCGGCTTGTTCGCTTTGGGCTTTACGAAAACACCCCTGTCTGCATTCTAATTCGATTTTCATAAAGTGGCTTCAAGTAAATATGCGCACGCTACCCTCAAACGGGGCGCAATCTATTTCGTCTTTCCTTTTCCCAGTTTTATCCTTTTTCCACAACCACTGTTCCGTTCTGTTTTCGACAACTATCATAATAATCAACACCATCATTTACATTCTGTTTTCTTCCTTTTCCCTTTCCTTTGAGGGAAAAAGGAAGATTGAGAGAAAAAAACACCCTCATTCCCGACAAATAAGCAAGCAAGTACTGTCTGTCCACATTATCCCGATGACGGAGTGTCTTTTCGACGGACGGCAGACTCGCAGTAAGTCATTGCCGGTTATTGCTTTTTTGGATAATACATTCTACCGCGTCTGTTTGTTTCCTTTTCCCCCTTTTCAACCCCTTCTTAACATTGGACGACACGGACAAAAATGGATGTTGTTTACAGCGAGCGAAAATGATGCAGGAAGGGACATATCGCACCCGGAAGTGCCGCATGCTTAAGAAGCCACGGAGACAATTTGCTTCCTGTTCGATCGACACAGAAAAAAAGGGGGAAAGAAAACAACAAGAAGGAGGACGAAACAATGAGCCAGATGATTGGTCGGGTGGATGCCGTTGAAGGAAGCTCGTGTAGCGAGAAAACTCTTAAGTCAATTAAATTTTGCCAACCTCCCCTCCTCTTTTTGTGTCGTCTGTTGTCGAAGAAGCTGTTGTTACTGCTGCAAACAAAACCATTTGATGGACGGTTTAAAGCGATAGAGTTTGTTGGAGGGAGAGAGAGAGAGAGAGAAGGAAGAAAGGGTGAATTGTGGGTGGGTGGTGTGGTTTTTTCATTAGATTGGAACAAATGAGCTGTAATTTTTCGCTTTATTGTGCTTGGTTTTCGATTCGAATCAAATTAGGTGTGATGCTATGGTAAATCGTAAAACGGGATGGACAATGGTAAGAAGACAATAAAGAAATGGTTATAGGGAAAACATAGCATCGGGATGTAGAAAGTTTAAGTGCACTGTGCAATTAATTATCTTAAAGCAAGGGTTGTTTAGGAGCTGACTTTCCATCTTGCGCATTATGGTAGGACAATATTTTTGATTTATTTTTTTAGTGTTTGGATACAAAACAGTTTTAAATCTTTAATTGAAATCTATTCCAAAAAGTTTCGATTTTTTTTAAAGAGTTTTTTTCGTTTTTTTTTTTGTGTTTTTGTGACTTATTATGAAATTTGTATTATTGATTTGCATTCAACGAGACATCGAAATGGTCGACTCTAGTAACCATAGCAACCATCGATTCTTTATATTAAAGGAAATAGTTCAATTGGAGATGGAAAATGTCATCGAATAATTTGTATAAAATTATTTTATTTATTAAATTAAATAAATAATTTAAATGAAATAAACAACTAAATCAAAAAACAATTTTTAGCAAATATTTTTCGAGTATCAAGTGATATGTTTACCACATTCTAAAAACCTTAAACCTCGATACTAATTTTAACCTTTTTTTGTTTATTTACTTTTTAATGTTTATTGGGCACTTATCCCAGATATAATAGCTACACGAAATAAGAGACAAAAAAATAATCTTTGCCAAGAGCTCAAATTGATGTAAGGTAAAATAATTCAGGAAACGTTATGTTTTGCACAACTTTAGGCCTTTTATTGGAATGAA
>KB670392.1:272140-322102 GCA_000349105.1 Anopheles epiroticus | reverse complement strand
ATTTGTGTCATTTTAATGCAAATCTGCTGATTTATAAGTAATATGTATTTAATAAACTTTAAAATTAAAACGCATTTTAATCATTTACCCCAAAATTGTTGCTAGTAAGAGAACTACAGATTTTACAGGTCTATATTTTTTTTTTTCAAGGCGTAAGGTGTGAAAAACACAGTAAAGATAGATTGAAGTAAACATTTCTGGATATTTTTTACCTGTTTTGAATACGATAGCTACCAGTTTTTAGGATGAAGCCCATATTGTCAATAATGAATGAAACTGAAATGAACCGTTTTTAATGTGTTTAGCAAGTGTTGTCAAACCACAGTAAGCTTAATAAGCTCTTGTTCTTTGGAACACAGTGTTGGAAGCCTTTGGAGTTTCAGTTATGTCCTTAAGACTTTACTCAGGTCGTAGACTCTATTTTTTAGGCTTAGACTTTTGGGATAGTGCTCATCTTAAACGATTCCTGATGGTTATAACTATTAAAATGTAGTATTTAAATGCTACCAAAACAACAAATTCATGTCCTTTAACTCCCACCATAAAGCCTACCGATTGCCCTCCACTGTCGTTAGCTCGCTGTTTCAACAAACACAAAACATCCAAAACCTCTGACACACGCTCAGGCTCACCCCTCAAAAGCGGACAGGGTAAAATTTAATTTCCATACTGTGATTTTTCCATTTGCATTCGTACGAGCGAACGAAGAAGTTGCCACATCCGGTGTGGCCGATTTGCAAAGGCGCCGAACAACGAACTGCCACAAGCCACCACACCGCCAATGGCCATCCATCGTGCCGTCCATTCATCCGCAACCGTTTTCCACTCTTGTTTGTGTGTGTCTTTTTTTCACTAACTAGTTCATAGCATGTTCACCATTTCAAATACGAACTCCTAATTTCGTTTTGTTCTGCCTTTGTATTTATTTTTTTAACGTTCATTTCTACTTCCTTACCTTCCTTCCTAGCTAGGGAAAAGCGGTCCTAGTGACACTAGCCAACAAAACAAAACAAAACAAACGACAACCACCCGAAAGTAAAGTGGAATGTTTTGAGCGAACTTCCCCAAAAACAGCCCGTGAACACATTTGCCACGTGTTGTCTTTTTTTTTTACTTTTCGGATTGTTTCGCTACAGCACTAACGCAATTTTGCTGGTTGAATATTAATTCTATTAGCTATTTTGTTTCGATTTCATTTAGTTTTGCACCGAAACGGATAGGATGGCGGAAAAAACGGATAGGCTGAGAACAGTACGAATCTACGAGGTCGTAACTTGCCAATTGTACTGCCTTTGCGTGCCGGCGAGCCGTAAAATGAGTGTGAGCCAATTTTCAAACTGCGCCAATTGGAATTTCATCCTGGTCACCGCATCAGAAAAACCAGAATAAAATTGAATGCTTGCCGGAAAGGAATTGAAACTGCGAATTCAATCGGTATTATGCGAATTGTTTCAATGATAATACGAGCCTTTAACCTTTATGGAAAAGAGATGTTCATTCTGTTAACTCCTTTCAAACTATTTCCTCCCTAATTATGCTTAATATTCGTCCCATGTGCTTCCAAACCCTTAAGCCAGTTTGTAATGAATTTTATCAAATCTCAGCTTGTCTAACTGCAACACTATCCATCCCGAAATCCCTAAACACCGTCGGCATATAAAACAATTCACAACCCCCTTCGTAACATCTTCTCTCATTGCCGGCACGGGAAAGTTTCCTTCTGGGCAACGTACACGGCTCACTGCTTCATTTACTGCTGCTTTTAATCACCTTCTCGCACACCTTAACACACGTCAACTACAACCCTTTGGCTGGACTGTCCGAAAATTGGACACACAAATGTGACCGGAATCGATAAGTGTCTTCAAGCCGGAGGACGATACGCACACTCCGGTGGCCATCAAACAAGGTTATATCTCATTAGGAATATCTAATCCATCCCACTGCTACAACTTCCCAAAAAACCTAAGGAAAACATAACCTCACACGACCCTTTTTGCGGAGGAGAGGGAAGTGTCTCGGCACACACTTGTCGTTTGCCGGAAAAAGGGTTTACACTTCGAGGAAAACTTCTCCAAGCCGGGCTGATCCTTCAAAGAAACGCCCGGCCCAGCCCAGGGTTAGGGTGTTCCTAATCCTTTTAATGAATAATTAAGTGAGAATTTGTTTCCTCGTGCGAAGAAAATTGGTTTGTGGCAAGAGATTTATTTGGGTTTAATAGCGTCTTAATAGCGGGGAGAGGAGGGAGCCTGTGTATTATTCTCTTATTGTGCCCTGTCGGGTTGTGGTAGCACTTGAGGAAGAAACTGCCTTTTGGGAGAAGCATGATACGGAAGCAAATGAGTCAGTATGCCTGATAGCAAAACAAAAACTTCACTACCGAAGCAGTAGCAATGCCTGACCGAAGCTAATTACCCTTAAGACTTTACTTATCTCACCCTGGGAGTGTGTGGACTCAGAGTGTTCTACTGCAATTTGCTTGCCAATTGATTAAGCAGCCCGTGCCGGGAGCAAACAAGTTTATCTTACTTCTCAAACAGGCACTCGGATGAAACGGTTGTGATTTACAGTGGCGCCATCTATTGAGCAGTAACAGAAACTGTATTTTTCAGTGGTTGATGGCTACGCTAGCTGGTTTCCCCTTATCAAACGCGAATTGCACAGCAGTGACGAAGCAATTAGCCATATTCAGCATCGTATCTCCTTTTTACCGCCTATCTGCTAAAAAAGAAACAATACTATTTCGTGGCCGTTTTCACATGAACTTATTGTTTCGCCCTGCAGGAGGGTGCAGTTTGCTGCTTACTCACCACCTTAACCTAGACATTAAGCGGCCACGCGTTGCTCTTCCTCATTTTAGTGTGTTTGCTTTCATGCGGCTATTGCTACCCTTTCTTGCGAAGAGCTCCACTCCTGCTTTTACCGTGTGTTTGTGTGTGAAACAAATGTGTGTCTCGACCAGCCATCATCTTATCAAAACAGAGAAACACGATAAAAAAAAACACAGCAAAGATATCAGAAAGCCTTCGGTCTGTACTGTAGGCGAACGAGAAAACCAGCTGCCGGACATCACCGATCTCACCAGTTAGCAGTGTTGGAAGTGAAGGTGCGATAACAAAACCTCCCACCGGGCCTGCTCCATTAGATAGGCAGCGGTTTTTGCGTGCTCAGATATCGTTGCCCAGCGGAGGTGAGAAGACTGCGACCGTTTTGTCCGGAGTTCGGAAGAGTTCGGCGTAGTTGGCAACGTCTACGGTCTACGAGAGGATGGTCCACACGGTCACACAGTGAGGAAGACATCACGATGAGTTCACGGTACAGTACGATTAGCGGACTGCTTGGTTTTGTGGAGCACAGTGGCAACACGGCAGCATCCCAGATGGAGATCGAGATCCTGCCCGATCAAGATCCGCCCGCATCGCCTACCAGAAGAACGCGCAAAAGAGGTCAGTGCTGCAGGTGGTCAGCCAGGGTGAACCTTCAGTAATTCTGTATCCCTCCCATCCACAGACAGCCTTCGAAAGATCAGCGTTCGCCATCTGGTGAGCAAAATAGAGACCCGTGCCGCAGAAACGTTGGAGCGCAATTTTGGTGGACGATTTTCTGGGCGGCTTCGGCGTGAGAAGCGTGACGATGAGTCGACGGAACCCGGCACCGCTGCAGCAGCATCCGATCTTCCATCCAGCTCCTCAGCTGCACGGACCTGGTACATGATACCGCTGTCGTCGGAAAAGCTAGCTCCAAACCAATCGGCTCTCTCGCTCTGCTCCAGCGTAGCCACGGACGACAACAGTGACAGCGACGACGTCCAGCGGCGACGTGCTATCGGGCGCGATAAGATAAGCGCCGATAGTACACCATTTAGCGAACGGTAAGGGTAACCTGTGTTTATTATTGCACGAGCGACAACACGGCTGAACTACATTTTTAGCCATCGATTGATTGGCTGCGGGTGGCCTTAGATCTTTTCGATGGTTCGGTGAAACTCAGCACGCACCTGCCGGACAGCTGATTATGTCCATCCCGGAGGTTCTGTAGGCAATAGGAAGTTGTTTTTCAGTGGTTTTGAAACGTTAGTGATAGTGAAATACCGTGACCGTGAATGAGGCGAAGGTCTCGAGCCGGTGCGATGAACCCGTGGACTGGCCACCACGGCGATGAAGGTGTGTTTTTGGTGCGTTTTGGAGCAGCTGGGCCGGATTACTGTGAGCTGTAAGTGTGATAAGTCGAATGAACCTGATTAATCCAGTGTGTTTAGGGAATAGTGAGAAGGAAGTTTCTTGATTTACTTTGGGATAAGTGTGAAGATGCTTGATGAAGTTCGACAAGAACTTTCGAAGCCTTTAAAGTCTAAAAATATAATGAAGCAAGAATGAAGATCCCAAGCAAGAGTTACACACGCATGACTCTACAAAAACTACACGCCAAACACTCCATTTAAATGCGTCACATCGTCATCGGCTTCCCGGATGTGAGCCACCGCAAGGGTGTGTTCGCGCCTTTCCAAAACAAAGTATCAATCATTCAGCACCACCTCCGGAAGTTTATACCAAAACTTCGGAACGCCCTATGAGCCATCAGAGCTGTCACTACCGGTTCCAGCAACCGATATTGATGTAGAAAGCAGTTCCAATGACGTTAACAATGCGTTTCAGACATTCTCCCAAACCTCCAAAGACCTTACTCCACTTCCGTGAGCACTTCTTTGCGCTGTGTGGCATTTATTTTAGGTACCAACCTTATCAGCCCTGTTCACAATCGAAGGAATGCACCCGCAATCGGGATTACACTCGGCAATGGAATAGACAAAGCGCAAGCCCTAACTGTTGCAAAATGTGGCTAAGTGGATTTTTTGTTTTGCTTCTTATTGCAGAGCGTCAGGTGAGGACGGGTCGGGCATGAAGAAACCGGGCACACCTACCGTCGATCGGGAGGATTCTGGCCGGTGGAGCATTTGTTCGTAAGTGATCAAGTGTTTTGGATTAAAAAGTGGAATTAAAGAACCAATTTTAATTGTCATTTGCAGAGATTTTGAACGAGATTCTCTACCAGACGTGGACGATGTGTGTGATACGTGGAACGAGTTCATCTACCTACGGCTTTCGGAAGAAAATGCTAAGCATCTGAACTCTTACAATCCGTAAGTTGTCATAGTATGAAGTGAAAATCGCAAGAAATTTTGAAGATTCTTACAAAGAGTGGAATCGTTTTCAGGGACTTTGAAGTGACACCGTTTGATGAGTGCTACCAACCGGCAGAAGCGTCCAACACAATCATCTCATTGCGCTTCACACCGTACGAGCTGCATCGTATACTTCACGGATACGATCTGACGATAGACCTAAGCGAGAATGAGGACGACGATGCCCATTCCCAGTCCTCACATTCCACGTCCGACTCCGACTGCGTGTTTGTCGATGCACTCCAACAAGATCACACCGAGGCTCGCATCACACCCTCGGTAGACTCCCTCGACGAAGGTGTCGCATTCCGGGACAGTCCAATAGAGTCGCCGGAACCGCACCATCTTCCCAACGATATTGACATGTAACGTATCCTTTTACGCGCAGTTCTCCCCGAAACCAAACGATACTAAATTACCTTTCCTTTTGCAGTAAAATCTCGTTCCTCATCGAGGAGCTGCTCGATACGGAGCGGAACTACATCAACACGCTGGAGAAGGGCATTGCCACCTACATCGACGGTGTGTTTAACGAGCAAACGCCTCCGGAACTGTGCGGCAAAAAGTATCACCTGTTTGGCAATCTGCAGTACATCTACCGCTTCCACCGGAATGCCTTTCTGCCGAAGCTCCTGACGGCGGGCAACGATGTGGAGCACATTGCGGACGCGTTCGTGCACTTTCTCGACAACGATAGCTTCTACGGCTACATCCTGTACTCGATGTACCATCCCAAGTCGCAACGGCTGTGCGAACAGCACATCGAGTTTTTCCGCCAGCACCAGCAGCGGCACGGTGATAAGCTGGGCGTGAAGAGTCTTATACTGCAGCCTATACAGCGGCTGCCCCGGTATCAGCTGCTGCTGACCAGCCTGTTCAAGCAGCTAGTGAAGAAACCGGGTGCGATCAGCAGAAACACGCAGCTGCACAAGGTTTGTGTGGCGGAGAAGCGCCTCCAGACGCTGATCGGCATCATGAACGAGTCGGTCACGATCAATGATATTGTGCAGTGTGAAAAGGTAGCTTTAGGGGAAGATTGTGTGGTGAGATCGTAAGCGTTATTCACCTTGAATCTTGTCTTCCATCATGCAGGCAGAGGATGACGAAGTGGAGCTGGGCTTCGGTGTTCCCAAACCGGCCATCGTGCTCAAGAACCAAAATCACGACAATCAGGTACTGTTCCTCTACCCAAAGGACAACGAAAATGTGGATCACAATAAACCTGTAAGTGCTTGCAGCGACCATTCCACCATGTCTCTTCAAAGAACTATAACTTCCTTTCTCTCTTGCAGATAAACATACTTCACCAAGGAAAGTTCCGCAGTGTGTTTCCCGTCTTCATTCACGATCTGCGGCTAAAACGGCAGTACCAAGGCCGTCTCTTCATCTTCGAGCGCTGTGTGATCTACGCCGAACAGCTCGATCTCAAGTCTCTCACGTACCGCGGACACTACACGCACCAAGAAATCGAATTCGACTTTACCAACCGACAGATGCTGAAGCTTTCCTCCCGCCGGCACGAGCGGTTAGAGATCGAGGTGAAAGTGAACATACAGAACCCGGGCAAAACACACCTGCCGGATGTGATGATGGCCATCAAGTCGATCATCGACCGGCGAGATCAGCGGGAAAGCTTCGCAATTGACGGAAGTGAAGCGCTCGCCGCCCTGAGGGATACATTTTCCTGCAGAAACTCAAGCTTTCGTAGTAGCTTCTCCAGCACGGCAAGCGATGCTAGCTTTCTGAGTGTGTTCAGTGGTCCGCTGGGGACGATGGAGGAGGAAGTAGCCCCCTCAACGCACCGTACGGGGAGCGTTCTGTCCGAGTGTGGTTCGATCGAAGCGATGCTACACTTCCAGCAGCACTTTGAACGTTCGCTCGAAGAGTGTACGAACCTGTACATTCGCGCCCTGCCGGACGATGTGGCGGGCCAGCTGGAGGAGATGGTCGAGATACTGGACGAGATGCTGCGCACCCAGCGCGCCATCAACCAGCGGCTGTTTGAGCAGGAGTTTGAGCGGCTCAGCTGCGACAGTGATCTACAGTACCTGTGCTACGTCTTTCGGGACTGCTTCCAGCGGAGCGAGTTCGATGTGTTTCTGCGGTTCGTGGAGCACGTCAAGACGGTGGAGTCGATGCTGATGAGCTTCGAGCAGTACTCGGACAGTCAGGCAAAGGTGGGAGCGGGTGGACAGGCACTCACGATCGATGCCTTTCTCTATCTGCCGATCAAGTACGTCAACCGGTGTCATCAGTTCTTCAGCGTACAGTGGACACAGAAGGAGGAGGATCGGACGGACACGTCGGAGTTTAAAACCGTGGTGCTGCGGTACGTCCACGAACAGATGGCGCTCGTGCAGCGCCGGGTGAATGAAAACTATCAAATCCGTCAGCTGATTATGGATGTCGAGTTTCTCAACGAGATCGGGCTGGTGAAGCACTCGGAGGTGGTGAAGCTGGAAGGATCGTACGCACTGTTCCGTTTGCTTCTCACCAAGACTGGACTGCTCTGCATGAAGATCAGTGCTGAACAGGTGAGTTCAAGCTGTTATACGGTGAACCCTTTCATAACTAGAACCCATGTTTAGCGAACTTTTCACATGACGAGGGATTATTTTGTTTCTAATACATTTCGTTGACATGGTTGACAAAAAACGTTTTTATTTTATTATTACTTTTGCTTCTGAACCAGTTAAGTGTGAGTTTTGATAAACAGAATTCCCGGGCTTTCAAGGATTTTACAGGGTTCAGCACATTATTGAATCGTTCGAGCATATAGTTGACTCTTTCAAAAATGGTTTGAGATATCCTAGAACAAGCGTTAACAATTTCAATAGAAGTTGAGTTAATTTTGTTATCGCTTCCTGTCGAACATTTCAATAACTTTTTGAAAGAGTTATCATATTCTTCGTTTGTTTCAATATCTAGATGAAAATATTTATTATATCCTAGAAGCCCTTTAAGAAAGATGTAAGGGAAAGATGAAAGGGACTATCCATCAATCACGTAACGCTCGAATGGGGTGAGGGAAGTTAAAATATGAGACCAATGTTGGGGGATCGGCCATTTATACGTAAAGTAATTAGTAGGGGAGGGTAGGGTAACCAATCGTTATGGTCCGTTACAGTAGGAAGGGAATAGTTCCAAACGTTTTAGCGTTACGTAATTGAAGGACAGCACCTTATAAATGTAAACTATCCAAGTGTTTGGTATATTGATGAGTGATTCTTGAGCGCTTTAATGAGTCTATTCTTGTATCAATATAAGCATTTCGACCCTACGATTCACTCATTGCTTGTCTATAGGAGTTTCTTTACAGCTCTGCAAGAGCTTTTCATAAAAAATAAAACTAAACAATCCTGGCAAGTGTTCAACTCTTAAACTATTTTTCTAACTTTTTATACCCTTTTGTGGAAAACATCTCCCCCTTAACGAATTTTTCGTATGATAAGGGAATCACTAGAACTGATTAAAGTCGTTATTTGAACGACCATTATTAAACTCTGTATGTGATGATATTAAGTAAGTGTCATTAATAAGCAAAAATTACCCCCTTTGCCCGCAGCATAAAGTTGAAACGTACAGCAGTGTTACATTCTACTGTCCCTACACGAAGCTGTCGGCGCGGACGAGCAAACGCACCGGTACCGTCTGGTACGTCTATCTGGACAGCCGAAAGACGACACTGATCTTCCCGTCCCGACACCTGCGCTACCTCACGATCGAACAGTACAACACGCTGTCCGCACAGATGAAGCAGAAGGAGCGGGAAAAGCGACGATCGTTCTTCTACGTTACCTGAGGGCCACTCGTGGCGGCGGACGCTCGTCACAGGACACCAGCCGATGGACAACCTGGACAGCCTGAGAGCATAGCAACTCCATGCAGCGAAGCGTGATGTTACTGATAGTCAGCAATAAATTATTCTTTTCATTCTACCCTTATTTTTCTACCGCGGGGACTCCCGGGCTTCCCTGTTTAATGGAATGTTTCCAAACACTATCGCTGATATCACAAAAATGTTACGAAAATCAATGGTGCGCTGCGCTGAGTCATCTAGTATCGATTTACAGCCAAGCATGGCCAGGCGCTCGTTATCTGGGCGCGATAACGTCGCAATGTTTAATGGAAATGTGCCTGGCATCTTAACAAATGCATAGCGCAACACCCGTTGGTACGGTGTTGGAGCCCACACACCGGGTCTGTACATGAAAGTGCGAGGGAAATGCCGAAAACGGAACCATGGCATGGACCGCTAATTGGGAGAGACCGGTACCGGTCGCGGTTTACACGGTGTTGAGCATGGTCGGACGAAATAGAAGCGTGTGAGTGTTTGTGTGAGCGCATGTGTTATCATTGCTGAGGTGGAATTATCGCGTGGTATATCGTGTGCTGCCCCGCACTGTGGGATGTAATGAGCTTTCCGTGTATTAGAAAAACAATTTCAGAAAATATCTTGATTCTCATACAGGGTGACCTGGAAGTGACAAATTCTTATGAAAAATAAAACTCTTTCAGCGAGATTTTTTTTTTCAAAAGTTTCTAATTCACAAGTACTAGTATTTTAACTGCAATTCTCACAAGTATTTTAACTGGATGATTTTTCAGTAATAACTGGATCATTTTTTAATCGTTTATTTAAACACAAAACGATAAAAAACTTAACAATAATCTGAAACATAACAAACCAGAACAAAATGTTTAAAGTGAATAACAAAAACTAATGGCTACAAAATTAAACTAAAGCTTGGTTAATATTGTTTTCGATATGAAACTTTCTAAAGGAGAAAATTTGAAATGAGGCTCTATCTCGTTCCCTAAATTAGCTCAAAATAAAATTTAAATTAATTTAGAATCTTTTTTAAAATTTCACGTTTAAGCTTTTTTACAAAACTTTCTTTACTTCACTAAAAGAAAGAGGAAAAGTGATTAATGCTTTTACTGTAACTGGAGAGTTTATTATTAAGCTTTTTGCTCTATTATTATTCGAGCTATCTGGTTATATCTTACTTGTATGGCTGTTACCAGTTCAAAAAAATCTCCAACAGCTTTCAAGTGACAATACAAAGTATATTAAAGAGATATCATTAGCTAACTTGCTTGAAAAGCAACATTTTGCATTTGTAAACTTTATACATTACTAACTTTTGGAATTTTTTATCATCAATTCAATAAGCAGGCCCATAAGTTTAATGCTTGCAGGCTTTTCGAATCACAAATCCGATAACTTTGAACTGCTGTCTCATATTTAATGTCTTAGATAAAAAATGTTGGTTGCACTTTATTTTTGCCTTCTATACAAACATCATTATATTTTTCATTAGTTTTGAGCTAAATTAAAAATTTTAAAATTAAAATTAAAGTTGATACCAGTTTACCAGTTATCTCTGAGCAAAACGTGTTTGTAATGACCCTGTGACATGTTTAAAATCATGTGGATGAAATGTAAAAGGTGTGTCATGAACAAAATTTTAACACGTTCCCTTCACATTCATTTTCTCCTATTTGGCCTCCCCAACCTGTGTTTTCAATTCTACTGTTAATTTGTTCACCGATAAGAATGCTAAACCTTCGCCCAATACCACTGATAGAGACGATGCTAATCATTCTCCATCACCACAACGATCTAGTGAAGGAAAACCGCATCGTGTCATCTTCCAGCGCTCGGGCCACTGCCGGCATCGGACGCACACAATCGTTTGGTATTTTTTGTCTGATAACGATCGAAGACGTCACTGCCACAACACCTGTTGCTGCAAACCAAGGGCGTGGAGGGTTGAAACTGAAGGGTACGGGAAAACTGTCCCGCGCGGTCACAACACCACGGCACAATTACAAACCCTCCTTGTACGAACACAAGCACACGCACGGACCGATTACTGGTCATTACAGCGCCGTCGGCCGTTCAACTGAGTCACGGAATTCCGCAGCGGTATCGCGTCCGGTGTTGAACCGTTCTGCCAGTATTTGTTCACCGATTAGCAGTGGCGGTCGGACGCCTTGTTAACGATCGACTTTTCCCTCTTGGTGATACCGTGGAGCCATCTTTGGAGGGAGCAAAAGTCGAAAGAAAGCTCGCCACCAGAGAAAGTGATTTGATCGTGCAGCGGAAACATCTTTCCAGTGATCAGTGTAGTTCTACTGTGCTGGAAGCAAAGTGTCTGTGAACACGTTGGGCTTGAAATTTCCGCTCGGTGAGAAAAGAGTGTGAAGTGAGCAGGCAGATCTGTTGTTTTTTTCACCCCCTAAAACCACCCACTAGGGGAGGGTTTTCAGCTGTCTAGTGTTGTGTTTGTGGAGGGAGCCCCACGCTCGCCCGTAGTGTAAGTGGGGTCCGCGAAAAGACGACGATAACGGGCAACGTAGATAGCAGTGGAGTAAATGGGAAAAACGTACAGCTCAGCTCCAGTGTTTGCGTGAACAGTGCCCAGTTTTGTGATAAAACCAACCCCCGCTTTGCAGTGCTGTGTCGCTGAGACGTCGTCTCCTTACAAGTTGGCAGTGAGGGTTTTGCAGTGTGTTGCGTCTCTCGTGATCTTCTTCACAGCGTGCCCGAGCGTCACCGAAAGTGAGCTGAGACGAAGCAAGCCCCTCTTACAGTTTGCGCAAGATATCAAACGTGGGTGGGAAAACAACATGAGCAGTCTGGGTGTGGGTAGTGGCGTTCGTGGTGGTGGAGGTGGAACAACCAACAACGAAGACGACGTCGAGGAGGCGATCCATCAGTCGTACGCCCGGCCGAAGAAGCAGACGACGCACTTGAGGCCAGCGGGCGATCGCGCTTCGTGTGACAGTGGCATCTCACTGGAGGATCCGGCGTTAATCACCACCCCCGCCAACCCACCCACCCTGATGCGCCGTCCCAAAGGGGGTAATGGTGGTGCATCGTACGTGCGCCGTCTAACGCAACTCTTCGAGAACCTCACGCACGACGAACTGCGGCAGGAACGGGAACGCCAGGAAGAGAACCTCACCATGTCCAGCCATACACCTTCGGAGCTGCAGCAGGTAACCGAAGAGTGCACCACACCGGAAGTGACCGAAGAGGGTAAGCGACCGGGCTCCCCGCTCCGTGTCGACCAGTGCCAAGTGTTACCAATGTGCGCGATCGTGGAAAGTGTAGCGGTGGAAAGTGAAAATCACGCCCCGGGTGAAGCTCCGAACGATGCGGAAATTGCACAAGACGCATTAGCCGAGGCCAGTACGGACGATCGCGTTATGGCGATGAGTGTGCGGGCGAGCAGGGGACCGGCGGGGAAGAAACGACTCAGTCGACGGCGTCAAACGATGCAGCGGGCGGAGGAGGGCGTCGGTGGCGGGGCAGGGCCACGAGCGCTCAGCTACATCACCGAGCAGGGCGATAAGATGGAGCAGTGCGACTACGACTACATGTACGACGACGATGAGTTCGATACCAGCGAGGAGGAGATGGAGGAGGTGGACGGGCGGGAAGCGATGGAGGAAAAGCCTGGGGCGGACAGGGCCGTCGCAGAAAGGTAAGTTCACTTTCGAAGGGTAAATAGGTACAAAACCAACACAAGCGACCAGGTAAATCCGAGCACGATAAGCGGGTTATCGCACGATCGTGTCGTCCTACATCGAGGTCGTAGATCTGCAACGGAGCTTGTTTTTTTGGGCATTTTAAGTTTTTCAAGGCTAGTCAATAGGGGTTTTACCCTTTCGAAGGAGTCTTTCTGTAGCTCCATTGTATGCATGATTGTATAAAATACCTTAAAGTTGAGGTATTTGTTGGACAAACAAATTCCCTATCGATACAAGATTGATATCTTCCGATAGATAAGGGACACTTGATTGAATGTGACTTGCCGTGCGACAAATGTTTCTGGCTCCATTGTATGCATGATTCCATCAACCAGCAAACGCTTGATAGTATCTAAAAATGTTTTGTGTTGTACAGGTGAAACTATGTAGGTGAAGGTCCCTTTCCATAGTAAAAAATTGTGTGAACAGATGCTTTCAAACCCGCTTGGATGCCTTGTAAGTACGGCAAGACTATGACTAGCACCGGAAGAATTCTTCAGGTTCTTTAATTTGTTTATTCCATTTACTTGAGCTCTGACGCGGCAGAGGCACAGTACACCTCTTAAAAACTACTTTCAGAACAATTTATTGGTCTTGCTGGATGCACCGGAAGTAAACCGGATTCATTTGAATTTTACATTAAAATTACACAGAACACACATCTAAACTGTTTTATGAGTCTTAATTTGAAGATACTGTCTAAGATAGATGACAAATCTGCCTGATTTGGCTTGGCAAAACTTAAGCTTCTCCGTGCTTTGTTTTCTCGTCATAGATTTCCACATACCAGTGACTTTTCAATCATACATTAATAGCCAAACAAGCTCTATGGAACCTTTACAATGCAAAACAAATACAAGTTGTCAAGCATGATTGTACTGGCGCCTGTCTTAGAATAGATGAAGTCTTGCAGTAGATGACTACATAACTCATTACGATCACGATCACGATCAAGTGATCTCTTCACGATATCTAAGTCTAGTCATTTGTCAGCGGTTTGAAGTGCAGCCTTGGACTTGGCCCCCCCATTATGGTACACCAAGGGAAAGGTGACCATAACCTTCACCGTTCATGGTCTAACACACCCCAAGCGGTCAACAAAAGAATAGGATAGCATAGACTTCACCCTTTGAGGTTAGTCATTTTTCAGTCAAACGCTTTAGAGTTTTCTTTTCCGGATCCGGATTGTATCATTATCTGAAAAGCAGCTTATAAAACTCAATACAAAAATTAGTGAGAATTGTATATCTTAAGTAATACAGCCTGGCTATTTTCCAAAGAATTAAGCAAAATCAATATTTAAGCAAGTCGGTACTAATATTTTAATCTTGATAACAGAAAACAGGTAATGTTACTTCAACAACATTATAATCCAAACAGAGTAGCTTCTCAAACTCAGGTAAACAAACTACCAAAGTTTTCAAGCTATAATCAACATGTGGCTAACAAAAAAAAAAATTTGGAGCTAAGAAAAACTAATAGTGCGTTTGTGGAAATTGTTAAAACGCATTTAATAAAATGATGTTGCTGGTAAACAAAAAGGACCGATTTTGGTCCAACGCATTAGATTCAACGCTATTTATCAACACGTACAGTCATATCGTACTTCGCAAAGAGTCATAAATGTAATCACCATTACACACTTACACCCTTTGTGAATGCAGTTCTGCTTTCCTTGACCTTAATCATGTTGCCGATACAAAACAGACATTCTACAACGCTTTTGGGTGGTATGATTCACGACTCCACACAGGACACCAGGGAAGTCACACTTGGTGTGGAAACTAACCCGTTGCATACGATTTAATGTTCAATTGCCTGGCTCCATCCAAAATGTGCCGCCCGTCCAGGGCAGGCGTAATATATGGTGCAATCTCTTGCGATACCTTTCCTGCTTCCTATAAAAAGCGAACAGAGAAACGCCCCCTATCAGCCAGCTCGCTGCAGTTATGCAATTGTCGTAATGCCGGGTTCTATCAGCGCCAGCATGAATAATTCATCATGGCGTTCTAATGTGAGCAGTGTCCGCTTCTCGGAAACATCGCTCCACAGACCACAGACAACAGAACACGACACAAAGAAAGCAAACTCGAAAGGGAAACGACAGCACCCGGCGTGGACGGGTGCCGTCGGAGGCCAAAGCGATCAAAGTGAAATCAAATCGGTTTGCGCATCGCGATTCGAGCGCGAAAGCACGCGTACCTCTTTTAGTCCCATTTTGCGGAAGAACTTGAAACTAACTGGGTAACACGAGAAGAAGGAAGGGCTGGAGGAAGGCCTAAGTAAGAGTCTGAGTCATCGAAACAGTGCACGGGTGCCAAAGAAAGCACTATGGATGATCCAAAGAGAAAAGGCTTATTAAAATAATTTGTTATTCTTCCGCTTATCAGGCCACGCACTTGAAAATGGTGTGTGATAGAATCACCGAATGATGACTTTTGGAAAACAGTTGTATTTTTGCCTCTGAAGGTCGTCAACGAGTCACAGAGCCTCAACCACGACAGATTTCTCGCACTGCTTCTCGATAACACAACCCATTGAACTACGCTCCCGTCTCAACATTAAGCTAGTAAAAATGAAACTACGTGACGAATGGTTAAAAAGTTAGAATTTCGTTTTGTTTGCTATTGGACGGGGGAATCCCCACCGAAAGCGTTCCTTATCGATCCGCGTTGGCGCAACCAACATTCTTGCCAACGCACCCGCTAAGAAAACAGTCAACCCTAATCGGCAGACCGCTTGGGGCGCTATGTTTTGTGTTTGCAGTGAGGGCGACTTTGGCGAGGGCACGACGGCAGCAGTACCGGTCGAGATTTCCGAGGCGCACAACATGCACGTACCGGCGGCGATCGATCGGGGCACGCCGCACTACGAAGAGCACGACGATTTCAGCAGCAGCTCGTTCGACAGCGACTCGGACGATGGGGAGCCGTTTGCCGTGCGGCCAGATTCAAACAGTTCCCTCAAAACGGCGTAAGTACGGCTGACTTCTCTGTAGGGCCTGACACCTTCAGCGCTAACCAATTTGTCCAATCGACTCTGTTCCAGTCGCGTAACAAGCATTCTACAGGAGCTGTTGGCAAACGAGGCAAACTATGTGCAAACGCTTGGCCGTGGCATTGAAAACTACGTCAGCATTATGACGGGAAAGAATCTTCCTCCGGCGCTGCGGGGTCAGAAGTATCACATCTTCGGGAACATTGAAAAGATTCACAACCTGCACCAGAACCAGTTCCTGCCGATGCTGGAGAGCAATCGGGCCAGCATTGCGGGCATAGCGGAGACGTTTATCTGGTTTCTGGAGAACGACAAGTTCTACTGCTACATCATGTTCGCCCTGAATCGCCCCAAGTCGGAGAGGATATGCAACAGGAATTTGGACTTCTTCCAGGTGAGCTTCTCTCATTTTCACTCAATTGTTATTGTTACTTACATTGATTAAATCCAAGGCTTAAAGATGTTAAAAATAACAGCTTCAATAATGATAAAGCAAAATGAGCTATAACACGTCTAATATTATCATACAGTCCTGTGGGTATCCTGCTGGAAGTAGAAAATCCTGGATTCCTATACAGAATAAAGATACCAAAGATATTTGAAATGTTAGTTCCTTATTATTACTAGTAGCAAACAAATATATAACATTTGATTAGATGTTTCGTCTACCTAGTTTTGATTCAAACCGCTCTGTTACTACAAATCTTGTACAGTTTATGTCAGAGGTTTTCCAGAGGAATCCTCATAAAAGATTTAAAAGTAGCTTTTGCTTCCATTAATCCCATCAATCAATTCACAGCAGTTATAAAAACTGGAGCTCATGACTTTCTCAAAAGAGGTAACTAACTATCTAGAAACTTGTTGTTTTCTAAGAGACTACAATTTACGACTCACGCAGGTTCTACGATAGTAGTATAAGGCTCTATAGTATTAAAAATCAACCTACTACTGAGGAAGGATAACCATTCTAAACATTAAGGATGTTCTGAACTGTTTACTAGCATTTGTTACTAGCATTTCATGAATGATAATAATGAAGTTAATTTCTTGCCTTGTTCAACTCCACAACAGCGCCGTCAACAAGAGGTGGACGACAAGCTTGGCCTTAACAGCTTCCTACTGCAACCGATCCAGCGATTGCCCCGCTACAAGCTCCTGCTGGCCGAAATCAACAAGGAGATCCTGAAGCAGATGGAGGACACGCTGCTGGAATCGGTCAAGGACGAGATTGGCATCCTCTGTAAGGCGGAGAAGCGCCTCGAACGCTTCATCGACATCGTCAACGAGGCGATGAGCATCAACGACATTCAGGAGTGCTACGAGGTGAGTATGGTCCTGGAAGCATACCGTCTCTTACTACAGTAGCATTCCAGCAGTTCCAGGAAGAGTGTTACACCCAAATACCAAAAAGAGAAATTCCGTTTGCGTTTGTTTGTGTGTGTGTGTGTGTGTGTGAGTTTGGCACGTTTTTACCTCGATTGTATACAACCCAGGGCACCGCTTCCAGCATACAGATGGAGCTCCTGAACCAGTGTCTTGCGATCTCTGATCTCTTCAGCAGTCCGCTGCATGCACCGATGGTGCTGATACTGCGCCCCCATCAGGATTACAATCCCTCCAAGCGAGAACCTGTGAGTGAGGAATACTGGACACACCTAGACACGCAAGAGCTAGTTGGGCAGTGGTTTTAAAGGCAATGCACACATTCATCGCGACTCCACAGAATACTAACACGGCAGAAGGATTCCTCTCACTCTTCCTTCAATGGTGATGGCACGTTCGCAACACTAACTACTCTATACACCGGTCGTTGGGTTTTGAAGATGAAAGAACGTTTTTATCTTCCGGGGGTCTCTCATCTACACTAACCAGGTGGCAAAATCACCACATCCTTGGGACCGAAATCCAACTCAGAACTTCTGAAGACTATTACTGACTTTCTTTCAACCCAAACTCTTGTCCCGCTTCTTCCAGATTAACCTCTTCAGTCAGGGCAAGTTCCGGAAGATGTTTGAGGTGGACATCTACGACTGGGATCACCGGCGGCGCTACCCAGCGAAGATCTTCCTGTTCGAGCGGAGCGCCATCTACGCGGAAAAGGTCAAGACGCATCTCGAATACCGCGGCCGTTACGATGAGTCGGAGATTGGCATACACAACGAGAACCGCAACAAGGTGTATCTGTACGCGCGAAAGCGCGGCCTGCAGGAGATCGAGGTAACCTGCAGTGACATGAACGAGGCCCAGCGGCTATCCACGCACGTCGAGAAGATGATGTGCGAGTTTGCGGTGAACGAGCGCGATCGGATCAATACGCTGGTGCGACCCCGGATACCGAGCGTGATGACGATCAACCGACGCAGCGTTACCAGCATGATGTCCAACAACAGTGGTGTTAACAGTATGCGTAAGTGCAAGCATCAGCTGCTTTCCTCCTGGAAGAAGTTGTAAGTAATTTAACGTATTCTCTTTCCAGGAGAAAGCTACGAGTCCACCTCACAAACCACCTGGTACGTTAGCTTGTAGGTGGAGCTTCTTTGGTGGCTTCAACAAAATCAACTTACAGGTGGCTTCCCGTTCTCTGTGCTCTGTGTGTGCTCTCGTCCAAAGCCTACCCTCCTCATGTGTACTTCCCTCCTTTCAAAAACACATCAAATCATCTCTGTACATATCTCCTTAGACTTTAAGCGTTAAATTTGTCTCATAAGTGACGCCCCGACTCATTTCAAACCCTCCAGCCATCTTGTGGTTTGATAATAAAGCTTTAGTACCAAACGATCTAGACTCAACACTGACTGACGTTCTCTGTGTAATTGGAAGTTGCAACCGCCTCACGTCTCTGCTGTGCCTGTTGTCCCTTATCATGTTTTGTACTCGTATTTGCATACACCGCTGGGAAGGTTTTCCATAAGGAGGTAAAATTGTTTGGTGTTGGTGGTGATAAGGGTATTTGTGGTAGGATCAACCATTCTTTAAAGCAGCGTAAGCATCTCCCATAACAGGAGCACCGATAAACCGATCGCACAGTTCGCTACCATGCAGAAGAACTTTTGCCGAATACTAGCCGCTAATCGGCGGTACTACTTCAACGAGCTGCCCGAGGAGCTTGCTTCAATGGTAGCAGAATTTGCCCGCGTATACGATCGGATACTGCATTTCCACACCAAGCGCTTGTACGAGGACTTGTCGCGGGCGGATATCGGGATCGACGAAGTGTGTGAACTGTTCATCGGGTACTTGAAGGTAGGAAAGCTCTTCATGCATAAGGCATTTTTGTCAAATAAATTGCTTAATAATAAAATATGGCTTTATGCTTGCAGGAAGGTGCGTTTGATGTTTACAATGAGTACATCCGGTTGTTTAAATCGGCAGCGGAAGTACTGAAAAACATCCATAAAGCTTCGGTAAGTTGTAATTATACATATTATTCTGATTGGAACTACCAAGTACTTGATTATTTATTTTACACGATTAGATATCTAAATACTTAGTGCAGCATGCATTTTCCCTCTCAGTTTTCCATAAGTTTCCCAAAAATAACAATTTTTAACAACATCTCGTTTCCGTTAATTAAAATTGTTTCATTGGAACGCATCGCAACGCATTTCACTCGAACTGGATGAAATGTTTCGTGAAACGTGAAATATTACAACACGTATGACAGATTTCAAATAGATTGTATAACAACCGCGTGTGAAGCTCACCATGGTGCATTTCTATACAGTGTTTAAGTCAAATGCTGTTAAAACGATATTATAAATTCAATTAATGATAAGTTATGAATTTTAAAAATATTTTTTAGGTTATGATAAAGCTGTATCGCTTAATGATTTTTTCAATAATATCTAAAAAATCTTTATACATATTGTTCCCGAGTTACGCATATTCAATATACGTGATTTTTTAAATTAGAAATTAGACAGCTTCATGATCAAATCTGATTTGACACATAAATTGACAAAGGAAAAACACTCTTTCTTTTCTAGGAGACCATAAAAATATTCAAAATGAAAATTTTGTTAATAATATGTATAAAACCTATGAAATGAATAAATAACGAGCTGATCACGATTTTTATGTACACAAGTTTTATGATTCAGGCAAAATTTCGTGCTAAAAGTAATTCTATTCGCGATACGCAAATTTTTCCCCGGAACCCATTAACCGTGTATCTCGGGACAGCCTGTGTATGATATATACAATTTGAAATTTGTTATAGCATGGAACATCGTTATGTTGGTTATATGGTATAAAACAAACATGTTTAATGTTTAAAATTGGCATACTTTATGTTTGTTTGAGTACAGAAGAGATAGCAAGAAAAAGAGAGAGAGAATTATCATACTTGTAAACAATTTACGCTGTGATAAAACAAACAATATTACGAGATAAATTTTATTTCAGTTGCTCCTAATTCCAGGTACTTCGTATTAATCAAACAAAAATTATGTTTTGAAAACACGATTGAAAATTTGTTTTAAAAAAACGAAAGTTACCGTTTTATTTGATGTTATTATAACACCAAGCCATATAACATCATTTAAAATGTATATTGCCCCGCAATGAATACTACGTGGCATAACAAAATCTGGTCACTGCACTTAATTCATTGGAATGAGAAAATCAAAACAAGATTTAAATCCAAATTCAGGTCATGCAGTGAATTTTAAAGATTTGCAATCAATCGTTCGTTACAATCTGCTTCCCCTGGAAATGCCTCTGTGACAACACCCTTAATTCAATTTAACCTCCCTGTCCGATAAGTCGATCAAACTGATAAAATAATGGCCCTCCATCTATCAATCTCTTAAGCAACCGATTACGGTCCCTTTTTCCCACCGGAACGGCACTTAACAGCTTATCGTTCACTCTAATTGCACCAGCGCTCCAGCATTACCGACAGCATGGTCGCACCGACGATGGATGAGTTTACCTTCCTGTCCGTACAGCACTGGAACAAGCTGGAGCACTTCTTCCAGGCGCTGGTCGTGCAGCTGTCCGAGCAGCTCAACACCGGCCACATGGAGCACCAGGACCTGTTCCGGAAGCTGGCTTACGTGGAGGTGCAGGTGGCAAGCTTCCGCAAGCTGCTGTTCCAAAACTATCGTCTCTTCAACATGGACGCGAAGATATCGCCCGCCAAGCTGGGCCTGGTGCTGTACTCGGACCGGGTGCGGTACGACAACGAGACGATCAGCTCGCACCGGGTGCTGCTCTGCGAGCGGGCAGTCGTCTGCGTTAAGTTCCAGTTCGTACGGGTAAGCACCGAACGTACTGGCGTTTTTGTTTAACAAATAGCATTAAAGTCACCACTTATCACGTTGCAGGAATTTGGACGCCAAACGGAACGGTACACTGGGTTCGCTTTTATCGATCGTTTCGGCCGCGACGGTCCCAAGATGGCTAACGTGCGGGTTAGCAAAAAGTCCGAAGTGCGCCTGAACGTGGTTCAGAACGAGGCAAAGCACCCGATCGACTTTGGCAATACAGCCAACCGGGACAAGTTCTATGGACAGTACTGCAACGCGTTTGCCCGCTTCTCCTAAGTCTGGCGAATGGCCGAAGCCGGTTTGGAAATAGATTACCTTTTTATTTACACACCAAAAAACAAAACTCGTAATAAACACTTCGATAGCAGTTGTACTGAAGCCCCAGGGAAATCCCCGTACTGACTCGCAGACACGCGCTACTCTTCCGGTGTGCGAACATGTAAATTCTATCAATCACTTTCTCCACAGAGCGATGACATTCTACCCCCTCGTGGCTTTCTTGAAAGACATTCAAATCAGTTCTGTTCGTTGCAATTCTAACACAGTTGTGTCAATAGGAACCCACAAAAACGCACAAATCAAATAAATTAGTGCCCACCCTCACACCTTCTGCAGTTCTTCCCTGTCTCTTCGTCATCTCGGAACCGATTAATCGCACCTTCGATATTCGATAAAGAAGTACGCCACGATAGCGATACGCCACACGGGTGTAAACATTCCTGTGCCACGCTAGATAACGCCAAACTTTCCGCGACTTTGATGTGATCGATTACGACCAGTTCGTTGTGTGCGCTTGGACGGGACGGATGCGCCAGTGGAAAGTTCAATCCAGAACGGCGCTTCCTACTCCCTTCAACAGTGTGCTTCGTGAATCGTAGCGTTATCTAATCAAACACGTCCGGACACTTCCCTCACCTCTCATCTTAGCAGATCGTGTGTTTGTTTTAAGTGTTTGTGCCATAGTTCGTGCTGTGCTCCAATCGATACATTGTTCGGGCATTACGCACTCACTGAACAAGATGCATCCGATACGTCCACCGATTCCGCCGAAACCGAGGCTTCCAACTGGCGCGAGCCAGAATCGAGACTTTCGGGACAGTGGTATTTCCGTTTCGGAGGAGGCATCCGCATCGACCGACCCGCTTCGGCGGCCAATTAACACCTCGGAAGCAGGAACCGCCACCACACCCGGCACGCCCACCCCAGTGCGTCAATTAGCGAGTCGGTTTGAAACGATCGCACTGCGCCTAAACAGTGCCACACTGCCAAGGTCCACGACCGCTAACGAAAGGGTACCGCCACCCGTGCCACGCAAACCCACCAAAGCCGCCTTCACCCAGAAGCTGCAAATGACCATCGGGAATGATCTCGCAATTCCCCCAAGGTCGAACCTGCAGCCGATCCTGCCCTCAGAGCACGACCGAACGCATCTCTCCCGCTGGGCGAGTGCCATCGCCGAAAGGATATACGATACGGTGTACGATAGGTAAGTCATGAGTCACCACGACCCCATCTGGCGTAGGTAAACATCGGTGCCGGACGGCCTTCTGGTTTACCGATAAGCTGATGGTCTACCAGCGATAAGGCTGCCGTAGAACATGCCGCCACTCTCTGCCGCGAAGAAATTTACAATCAAAAAGTGGATTTATTTTCCAGTAAACCCCATTTCGCCGTACTTTTTCTGATCGTAATCTCGATGAATCATTTCGCAATCAAGTCAAACGGGGTGAGAGAGCGCGTTAGTCTTCTGGTTCACCAGTAGTTTGACCAATTGGAGACGATATGTCTGACGGGAATGCTTAACATACGGGTTGAAAAGGGGTCGACTATCAGCTGTTGCTTCGTTAATTTTTTTTTTTTGGGATCAGACTGGATTTTGTATCCAAGAGGATTAAAGGATGATGACGATGGTTGAGTCACGATGTCAGCTTGTATACGATGGATGAATAATGACGTATTCATCTTCTTACCGTCCATAACAGTTTCGCGAACCAGTAGCTCCAAGATCCTGTTCCAGAGATAAAATAATAACTGAATCAGTGATCAAGTGATCTCTCTTAATCTAATCTCTGGATCTCTAAGAAAATCCTAAATTTACATAACGTAAACATTAAAATAGTTGAGATTAAACCATTACATCACGCCTTCACGCCTTTGCTCATTATAATTTGGATAAGTAAAGACTGCAAAGGAGGAGTTTAAATGGGACTAATTTTAGCGATGACTCCTCTACCACGTTGTAACTCTGACTGACCATCAGTCGAAGCTTTGTTGTCTAGAGACTGAATTTGATATTGTTATCACTGAATTCATGATATCCCCGATAAAAACAGTGAAGTAATTACTCTGGTGGATTACGAGTTCGCTGGATTACGGGCCAGGTATTCATAGCATGTTACCCTTTTATCTGAGAAATCCCTTTACATCGATTGGATTCATAGTTCTTTCATTCGGCAGTGCCTCACAATCTTTACCATTGGAACTTGGCTCATCAGCTGTTTTATAAGAGCGTTCGACTTTGTCACACGTAAAAAATTGTGAGATTGGATCACACCCTGAAATACAGGGACAGTTTGTATAAGAGAGAATCCAAAGGAACTCGACAAAATTCCGTCTCATCAGGGTTTCGCTTATAAGAAGCTTTGCGTTTTAGGTATTATTTTGAGTATTAACAGAACGGTAACTAGACTTATTCGCTTGATGTAGATAGGAGAATGAAAAATCGGCTGTCTTGCAGCAAACATTCTACCAAACTATACTGTTACAGTTTATTTGGTTCAAACTAGCTGTAAAAAACACTTTCTTACATCGCCTTTACAGTTCTGTCTTGTAGAACTGACTCATAAACGAACCAGCGTGTCAAAATCTACCATAACGAAGATTCTCTCATCTCTCATAATCATATCTAATATTTTAAAATGGAAAAGGAAATTAAGATTAGACTTCTCACTAAGAATTAAGATTATAATTCTTCGTCCCTTCTGCATCAATCACCCTTACCCTTCAATACAGAGACCCCTCTGAGACTCAGAATAAGGAACAAACCCTCCATGAAGAGCTAGAAGAGCCAACCTCTACCGATGGCTATTCTTCCTTTGAGTCATCGTGAGTACAAGCATTCGTTTTTGTCCGCTGTAGGCCGCTCGTGTCCGTCACCATCTCACGCTTTTGTTGTTCGGTGTCAATAGTGCTTACTGTACTGTCCGTATACGTTCACATTCACTGTCAACTCGTCGCTTAATTCCATCACTATCCCTGCAGCACCGAAGACGAGGACGAAAGCGCACCGGACTATACCACGCGCCAACGTTACTACTCGATAACGGCGGACGCGGAAGACCCGCCGCCCGCGCACGAAACAATCACCCAAGAAGACCACATCCGCAAAGTGATTGCAGAGCTGATCGAAAAGGAGCAAACGTACATCGAAACGCTTGATCAAGGCATCCGCAACTACGTGCCGGCAATGCACGCCCAAACACTGCCGGCAGCGCTGCGTGGCCAGCGGAATGTGATATTCATCAATCTGGAGGAAATCCTGCGCATCCACCGGGACCATCTGCTGCCCGATCTGGAGCGTGCAGCCAGTCTGTCCACCTCCACCCCGCCACGCAACAGTGATCAGATGGCGGAAAGGGTGGCGGAAGTGTTTCTGCGCTACATTGAGGACGACCAGTTCTACTGCTACGTCGAGTATGCGATGCATCAGGCCGATTCGGAAGCGCTGCGGGTTCGGTACAACGATTACTTCCTAAAGATTCAGCACGATCTGGACGATAAGCTGGGGCTGAACAGTTTGCTGCTGCAACCGATACAGCGGCTGCCACGGTACAAGCTGCTGCTGAACGAAATGGTAAAAGATCTGCTGAACGATGACGACGGTAAGCGCACGATGAGTCGCCGGACGGCGCTGCTGTGCAAGGTGGACAAGCGGATCAGTACGCTGATCGATCGCGTCAATCAGGCGATCAATGTGCATGACATTCGGCAGTGTAGTGGCAGTCAGGTGATGACCACCTCCAGTATAAAACATGGTTCGGACGTACCACTAACACTGATACTGCAACCGGAAGGTAACCGAAACCCGGTCCGAGACACACCGGTAAGCGAGGACCAATGAAAGATAGCAACTTCCTAGCTCATCGTGTGCTTCTTCTCTTACAGATCAATCTGCTCTATCAGGGAAGATTCCAGCGCTTGTTCGTGGCAGAAGTGTACGACACGAACGTGCGTCGAAAGTACAGCGGCAAGCTGTTCATATTTGAGAAGCTGCTCCTGTACGTTGAGATCTATCGCGATCGGTTGGAGTACCGGGGCCACTTTGCTGACTGTGAGGTAAACTATCTAGAGGAAGGCAAACATCGGCTTATCCTTTACGCAGGCGCTCGGGGTACGCACGAAATTAGCGTGCAGTTGGAAAAGAGCGGCGAGCTGCAGCCGCTGATAGCGTTGGTGCATATGATGACCAAATCTGTGATATATGATTCGGTGGCATTTGACGATCCGGCGGCTTCGCACGGTTTGGAAGAGGAGGCGACGCAAGAAGAGGTTCCAGAGCAACATCCTTCAGATGAAGCTGCTGATAGTTGGTAAGCCGTTGAGTTAAAGATCTTTCTTAATCTGTATACTTAATAACGTAAATTACGATATTTCTAGGGATGAACAAAAGTTGACCGTATCTCTGGTCGAGGCGCAACAGCAGTTCCTGGAGGTGTTGAAAGCGAACCGTAGCTTCTACCTCGATACACTCAGCATGGAGGTGAAACAGAAGCTAACGTCGTTTATCAGTGCGTTCGAAGCCATCATGGAACTGCACCGGAGGATTCTGCAAGATATTTCCCAACCACTAATGAACCCTGACAGAATATGCCACTGTTTCGACGTATACTTAAAGGTACGTTAACGTAGCAAAGACACGTACCTTAAGCAGTACACCTTTACACGATATCCCTCTTCTTCCAGACTGATGTCTTCGATCCATACTTCGACTATCTGCGCGAGTTCCGGAAGGCTACGAAATTGATCCAGCACTGTCAAACACCTTCGGTAAGCAGCGACGCTTCGACCAACCCACACAAAACAAGGCCTTCCTTTAAATCTTGATCTCTTTTCCTGCCAGAATTTTAACAACCGTGTCGCCCCGACGGTGAAACAGTTTACTTTCCTCTGCATCGAACATCTGCAAGAGTATAGCCGCTACTTTGACGTGCTCATCGTGAAATACTCCGAGAACAGTACGCTCAACATCCCGATCAATACGGAACTGTTCCAGCGGCTCGCGTACGTGCTCGTCCATCTCAACACTTACCGCAACAACCTCGCGCTAAACTTCGAGCTGTTCCTCATCGAGGAGCAGGCCCCGGCCTGTGGCTTTGTGTGCTACAACGAACGGGCCGTCGTCGCTAACCCACCGCACCCGGCCGACGCCGGCCCGTGCCGTATGTTCATCTGCGAAAGAGCTGCCATCTGCGTAAGGATACAGTACGTGCAGGAGCACAATCAGCAGGAGGAACGCTTTGTGCGGGTACTCTTCATCGATCGGTTTCAGGGCCGCGGAGCGCCGATGCGCACGCAGAAGAGTAAACGGCAGGAGCAGCGACTAAACTTCCTCATGGATGGGTCAAAGTTTCGGATCGATTTCGAGACACCGCACGCCCGAACGATGTTCTACAAAAGTTACGTGAATCAGTACATCCGGTTATGATCTATTGCACGCCGGTGCGCTTAACGCTGCTGGTGAATGGTGTTTCGTGAAAGCTTTCTACCAAATACACTCTCTCCAGAAGATCTCACACACAGAACATTGGACGGGGTTTTTAGATCTCGATAGCTCCCTTGGCCGGTGCTATTACCCGATGACAGAGCGGGCACGTCTTGCGGGTGCTGATCTCAAGCGGGCTGGCAAGATGGTAGCAGCCCGCACACTGCCACGCACCGGTTGGGTTCGTCAGCGGTTGTCCCGACGCAACGCACGGTGGGAATCGACTGCCACAGCTCGGACAGAGCGTACTGCAGTCCGCCACCGGCGTCTCGCAGGTGAAGCAGCTGATTTGCTTTAGCTTCCCGTCGGCCGGTTCGTAGCGGGAGAATATTTCAATCGCTAGCTCTTCGTACTGCTGCCGCCGGCCTTCCGAGATCGTTTCAATCGATTCCAACTTGATGAAGGCTTTGGAGCAAGTGCCAAACGAACGGTCCGCACAGCTGGCTAGGGCGAGCAGTGCGTAGAGGGACTCCACCTCCAGCACATCCTCGTAGTCCCGGAGGCGAAGGGCCGTTACGACGGCACTGTGCAACAGGCCGGATCTTAGCTGCCGTTGTGCCAGCAGCATGTAGTGATAAGCTTCCGCATTGTGCCATATCTGCTCGATCAGTACGGCATCTTCTGGGCTGAGCTGGGCGAGAACGACTGCACGACTCCCTGCCGCCTGCACGGTGAGCTGCTTCTCGATGTGCTCCTCCGCCAGCAATCCGGAAAGTACGTACAGCTGCTTGATTCTCACGTAATCCGATCGCTTCTCGGCCTCTGCTTCGGCCATTTTCACAAGCAGACGGGCCGCGTCCAGATACCTTCCCGCCTTGCGCTGCAGCTCGATCGCTTCCGGCAGCTTGCCTTCCTGGAGCAGCTGGGCCGCGTGCTTGCTCAGCAGTGTGTTAATCTGCGGCATCCGATACTTCTGGGCCAGCTCCACCGCCAGCCCCCACTGGCGCAGACCGATGCACGTGGAGACGGCGGACTTTACGTCACCGAGCTTCAGGTACGTGGCGACCGACTGCTCACACATTCCCACCGTTGCCAGCTGCTGGCCGAGCTTCGCCAGCTGTGGGCTCTTCTCAGGCAGCCGATGCATACACCCGACCAGCTCGTCGTACTGCTCCAGCGCGTACAGCGCATCCATCAGACCCTCCGTGTGGTGCGCCTTCTCGTAGTACTCCTTCGCACTGTCCCACGCCCGCATGCTCATGTAGTGGTGTCCGATCTCGCGCCACGCATTCTCCATCTGCTGGTCCGAGATGCCCGGCCCGAGCCGGTACAGCTGCACCGTGCGAAACCAATCGCACAGCGTCTGGCGCAGCCGGATCGCACAGTCCCGCCTGTCCACGTCCATGTACAGCTTTTCCGCCTCGTCGAACTCCCCGAAAAAGGCACAAATCTCGGCCCGCTGCAGCGCTTCCAGCTGGATCGTTTTCAGCCGCTTGATCAGCTGTATGCCCGGATAGTTGCTGCAGCGCACAAACGCTGCCTCGGCCGTTTCGAGATCGAGCTTTTTCAGCGATGCCTCCGCTAGCAGGCGCCACAGCCGCGGATGGGCATTGTCCTCGATGAACTGTTTCGCTTCCGCGATGCCCACGTGTGCGAGCAGATCTTCCGTGTCTCTGAGCGACTTGACGCGCAGCTGCAGCAGGTGTTCCTTCACGTTGGGCGTTGCACCGCCCTTCACAATGTCATCCAGCAGTACGCCCGTAATCTCCAGCTCCTCAAAGTTGCAAATGTATCCGGAGCAGGTGATCGGTTCCTCCGGGTCGGCACCGCGCAGAATGTACATGCGCGTCTTTTCCATAATCGCCAGCAGTTGCGGGTTGTCTCGTGCCCAACAGATCGCCCACACGTCCTTCCGCTCGATGTGCGCCGTCGTGGCAGCCGGATCCATCTCGGTCGTATCGTCCCGGAGCGTTAGCGTGGTCAGCACACCGTTGCAATCGATCATGGCGGCACGGGTGGAGTTGCTGTTGATTGCGAGCTTGTAGCTGCGGGTCTGCAGGTAGTGCCGATTGCGCAGCACCAGGTGCGGCAGTGTGTACTCGTGGATAAGTCCACTTTCACGTCCGACCAGCAGCAATTTTTCCGAGCAGGCGACACAGCATATGGGGTCCTGGCTGGGGTCGACTTTGGGAGGGATTTCGTTCGCCGTTTTGGAGTCGAGATCGTTCAGCACCTCCAGGGCGGGCGTATCGTCGATGTGGTACTTTCGGTCGCGCTTCAGCTTTAGGTTGGCGTGTAGCGTCGAAGCACCCTGCAAAGGAACAGTGGGAGAAGATATAAGTGCAAATTGTTCCAACTTTTCTTCTTTATTTGGTGCTCCTTAACTTTTTTTTAATCGAACCTGTGTCTATGACAAATTCTATCAAAGTTCCCTTTAAAATCAGTGCTAATTGTGTCTACTAGCCATCTACTCGAAGGAATGGAATTGTTTAAAATATTTGAGTTCAAGCACTATTTAACAAAATTAGCAAAATAAAAAATAACTTACCTTTGGCGTATGGTAGTGCCAAAGCAGAAAATGATCCTTTGAGGCTACGATCACGTGCGACGAGTTCATCGCTATAAACTCCGGTCGTATATCGATGTACTTTGCTAAAAGTACGAATAAAAAACTTACATTAAACTTGTCCTCTTTTCCTCCCCCTTACCGTAAACACTCACAATCCACCGTCGTGCTGATCGAATTGCACACCAGCAGCTGGTACATCAGATCCTTGCCTTTGCCTTCGCTCACGATGCTAAACTCCTTGCCGGTCATGCGCGTTTCCACCGCCAGCACGCAATGGTCGACCGAGGCCGCCATCGACATCAGTGCATCGATCTGCTTCGCGTAACACTGGTTCGAGTTGGTGTCCCAAAAGGTAACCGTGTCAACCTCATCGCCCGCCCCGCTCGCTATCGCTTCCTGGTAGCAAACGGTACGATTGAAGTAACACCAGTTATAGTCCGGCCGAATGTTGGCAAAGTAGATGAAGGAGTCCACGGCCAGCGCAATGCGCAACGATTTGCCCTCCCAGGAGAGGGAAGTGATCTCTTTGCCGGGAATTTTTAACGTGCGGATGTGCTAAGGGACAAAGAGACCTTAGTTAGTTTGTGTGTGATTAATTAGTTCTTCATGAGAGGGCAAGCAGCTTACCACGCCGTACGGGGTGTAGAACAGCACCTGGCTGCTGTCCTTATCGCTGCTCAGGTTCGTCTTCATGCCGCACACGGCCAGTATCGTACCGTCGTGGTTCCACATGCACGAAATCGCCTGCAGCCCCGTATCGACCACCACCGGCGCATCGTCATTTTCGTTGCGCATCAGCTGCATGCGCCCATTTTCGTAGCAAATGGCCAGGACCGGACGGCTCGGGGAGGTGCCCTTGTGGAACCAGCACAGTCCCACCACCGTCAGGCTCTTGGCCGGCGTCAGGTAGACGCACTGCACGTGCAGCTTCATCACGAAGATGCCCTGATTGTCGTACAGGTGCACCTCACCGTTCTTGATGCTGAACAGCAGCAACCGTCCATCCGGACTCCACTGCACTCCGGTCAGCGAAACATTCTTGAGCTCCTTGCCCCAGATGCGATTGCCGTCAACCGACCCGACAATGACCGTACCGTCCTCGTACACGATGCAAATCTTCTGCCCATCGCTGGTCCACGCCATCCCCTTGACGGTGCTCTTCTTCCGATCGTTCGTCATCTCCTCGTACCAGGAGCCCTGGAACCGGTCCAAACAGTGTCAATCCAGACCGAGAAAACTTCACCTTGGGAAAATAAACAACACAAACCTTGTACAGCATCCACACCATAATGACACCGTCCTTGTCGGAGGACGTCAGCTTCTGCTGCGACTCGTTCCACGTTACCACCTGGATGGCCGATTTGTGGCCCTCGAGCGTTTGGTTCATGGACAGGTTGCTTGCCTGCAGCGCTTTGCCCTGCTGGGCGGACACCGCCGTACTGCTGGCCTGCTCCAGCTTCAGCACCTTCAGCAGTCCATCCTCCCCACCGACCGCCACATAGCCCTGGTCCTTATTCCACGCGATGCAGTTCAACCGCGTGTTGTTCGGGATGGCAATCTACGGTGAAGAAAATGGAAAAAACTTCCGTTACTCATCGGCCGAAAGATGAAAGGAAAATGCATGACGCTCATGGGAAGGGAAGCTTGCTTACCTTTTTACTCAGATAAATAAACATTTCTACGATGCAGTTGCACTTTCGCTGGCATTCAATCGAAGGATACTTTAATCAAATCAATAAAATCACACTTTGGTGTAGTTTTTCCAATGTTTTTCTACAAAATTTTACACTTTTTTCAAGCACTGCTCCAAGAGCATCCAAGCGCTAAGAAAAACACCGTTTCTTCTGTGACCTGTTTTGTGTTGGTAGGTGCAGGTTGCCATAACGACCGACCTGACAGTTCGATCGACGCCCGTTTGCACGCACACAGGTACACGAGCGCTGGCGAACATTGGCAAAACAAAGGGCACAAAAAAAGGGAAAGAACTGTTTGTAAACAAACACCTGTTGCTGCTAGGGTTGGGCAAAAAACGAGTTGATTAATAAACCTAACTCACTCTTCACACTGAGTGTATGCTTAACTCGTCCAGTGTCCTGAAAATGACTCTCTCTCTCTCTCTCTCTCTCTCTCTCTCTCTCTCTCTCTCTCTTTCTCTTTCTTCTAATGCAGGGGTCGCCAAACTTTTTAAATGGCGGGCCGCTTTGAGTGGAATAGCCGCAGTTGAGGGCTATCATCTAGAAAAATATTATTGCATAGTCTTACAAAATCAAATCGATATGTTGCAGAGTTTAGGGCGAACGGTTCAAACCATTCTTTAAATCGATCTTTTCGGACAGATACTCTTTTAAAAGAGTCACAGAGAACATCACTAGTTGCACCTGTTTCGGATTTCCCTACAAAACGGTAAAGAATTTAAATTCCCATAGTTATTTTTGTAAATTAAATGTTGTCTTTACGTTTGGTTTATTTTTCTTCTTATCATTATTATCATGTTTGCATTAAATTGATTAGGTTTAGTATATAAGTAAACGTTGTGTTATGTTGTCGCTCAAGTCTGGGTCTCTGTTTTATCTGCGTTAATTTTTGTTCTTCCTCTTCTTCGTTTCGCTCTTCATTTATTCCTTTTTCGGTGGCTAAAATGGTCTTTCTTTATGACGCTCTCTTTCAATCCCCTCCATCACCTTTTTGTGGCATTAGCTTATGTTTTCTGTCCATCTGTTTTTATTTTGTTGTTTTCATTTTTTCGTTTATCGCATTTTTTTGTTCTAGCTATATTTTCAACACAAATGTACTGCTGCATCAATTTTTAGTTTTATTTGTGCCTTTTTTATCATGTTTCTTGCAATTTCAATTTTGCATTTGAATTTTTTTTCATTCCAAAGCTTATTTTTTTAGTGTGTAGGACGAGTTTCAAATGTTATATTCTTCCTATATTTCTGTTTTACCGCAACCGGATTGCCACAAGAGCTGTTCGAACCTTCTATCGCCACAAGTGTGTGTAGGGAATTCAATTTAAAAAGATTGATATTTTAATTCACCCTTCGAGAAACTTGGAAAGCAAACCAAATCATTCAACATTAGATGAGCTTCTCTTACGTTTATGGTCCGGTAAGATGCTGTAGCACTCCCAGTAATACTTCCATCCAGTTGGCTATAAAACGGTTTCTGCTGCTGCCGTAAGTGGTTCCGTAAGTGGTATGCGGTTTTCCTGGTCCTAGTATCCTTCGCAGCGTCTCTGTCTTCCTCTCACAACATCTTGATTTGTCCTGCATTCAAAATGTCCAACAATTCCAGCACGTTCAGCACGTTCTGCTGCTACCGTTCACTTATTCCTTACTCATTAATAGCTTTCTCTTAGTACCTTCTGCTAATTGCGTTTCACTATTGATCCATCTTGACGGTGTGATTTGCTTTTTATTAAAAAATAGAAATCATGCGTAGAAAAATATAGTTTTAAAACTATGCCATTGATTTAGAAAGTTGCGAGTAAAGTTTTTCGTGTGTTTTTCGGTTGGGTAAGAGTGTATGTCTTCCATCAGCCCCTCGTGTCAATCACTCATAGCTTTTCTTTTGTCTTTCATGTTTTCCCGCACCCCCAGAGTTGCTTTATGGTATACCGGTTTTTTTTTTCAACTATTTCCTTGAATGTAAATATGTCTCTTTTCTAGTGTGGTTATGTTTTCTGTTCAATTGCTCTATTGCACATTTTGCCAAACTATTTCTTACAAAATTCTTTCCTTTTTTTTCGAGCATTTGTTTTTTTCAGCACTTCCTCTTTTTTTCTCTCTCTACTTTGTTTGGTCATTTTCATGGAATGTATAAATTAAATTTGTATTTACTGTTTTGTTTTGCTTGCTCACATGCTTTCCACCTCAAACTTTCAATCTTACACATTTCCCAACAAACCTTTTTTGTTTTAGGAAAGTGAACTATTTGCTTGTTGTCTGCTTTAAATCAGGAAAAATATTGTGTTTCTAATGCATTTCACTTCGAATTGACACCTTGATGAAGAATTAATTTGGGCGGAAAACAATAAGCAAAACAAAACTTGAAACAGAGCCACACCTATATATCCAGGCACCAACTATCTTTCTCTCTACCACTCTAACCGAACTCCACCTCCTAATTCACATCCTTATTTGATAACATCGATTTCCCTTCCATAGAACAGCTAAAATAATGTACTCGAAACCACCACCCTGGCCACTGGAGTGAATCGATCGTTCTCTTATCCTTTCCGCTTCTACCCCTTGGACCAAGACCGCCCATACTTCCTTACGCACATGCAGACACACATAAAAACGCACATTCAGTGGGTCGCGTAATCGCTACAAGCTATTCAGTAAAGTACTGGTAGTAATTATTGTTATCATCGTAGCAAAATGACACACGACACGAATCGGCTCCCCCGCTTGAACCAGCTTCCGGTTTGGGTTTTCCGTCAAAACGGCAAACAATAAAAAACGATCGAATTAATTCCTTCCTTTTCTATCTGTTTCACTTTGATAATGACATGTTTTTCTGTTTTGTTTAGTTTCAGCACCAACTATTGTTTCATTTCGTTTTAAATGTTTATTTTTTTCTATATTGAATTCGATCAAAGTTTTGCTAGTGTTTCTTTTCGCTTCTTCCGTTCTCGTGTATGGTTTCTTCAAATATCACATTTTTTTAGCTGTTTCATTTTACTTTTTAATACTTTTTATTTTATGCTAATTTTCAGACAAGAAAATAATATTATAAACAGTTTTAAGTAACTTATGAAAGTACTTTCAGTTGTTAAACTATTGCTATCGCTTGGACTGTAAGGGTAAATGCAACAAACGGAACTAAAAAATGTACGTTAAAGTGCATAAAATAAAACCTTAAAAATATGATTTTTAAGGTCTTCCAGCAACTACCCTATTACCATTGCACTTTAGCCAAATTTTTATCAGTTTTTAAATTGAATAATTCATGCACGAACGATTCATGCTATTCGCGCGGTCAGTAATATTACGAGCTAGCCTAACTCGATTCGTGAAAGCTACTCCAAGTCTAGTTTATTTGGTTCTCGCTAATCTCGCTAGCTTCCATCGCCGGCTGTATTATCAAAAGAATGGATAAAGGGATACGCTTTTCTGCTTGAGACAGGTTGCCTTGGTTCTATATGCTTGCTGGATTTTCACTTCTTTTCGCTACACTTTTCACTACAATTCGATTAAGCTACCATTATGCGACATGAAACATGGCATGATACGATGAAGCACAACACTACGACGACGACAACGACGACGAACGACGAGGACGAAGATGAGGGATGATGCTAGAGTATTATACGGGCCAATGACAACGAACGGTCAGTAGCTGCGCGTTTGAGTGAGTGCCGCGCACTGATTTCACGAATGGACGCGAAGAAGCGATCTGAATGGGTTAAAACTACCTCGTACTACGCAGCACGGTATGATATTGGTGTGATCTAGCGAGTGTATGAATGGACACACCATGAAAACTAGTCTAGCACGCTTTATGAATGTTTTTTTTTTTAATGATTTTCAATGTTAATGTAATGTTGAATCAAACATAAAAATAGTAAAGAAAAATGTATTAAAAATGTACATAAAAATACAGAGATAATGTTGCTCCAAACAAGAATATGAAAGATCAATCAAACAAACATAAAAATAGAAACGAAAAATGTATTAGTTTTATAGATAAAAAAAAAAACAAACAAAAACAAAGAACAAAAAAGCAATATAATTGTAACTTCAAACAAGAATATGAAAGGTCAATAAATAAGAAATAAGAAATTAGAATAGAAAACTAAATGAGCTAAAACGAGATGGGCCAAAAGCACAACCAAACGAACCAACAGAAGCACAACACATACCAACACAAACCCCAAACAAAGTAGAAGAGGAGAAAGAAAAAGAAGAATAGAAAACTGAAACAACATTTACTGAAACATTTAAGAATTTTATTTGATAGCGTTTTATAAGATTTCTTTTCTGCTCTGCTTTGATTACTTTCGTGCTTTCTATGGTTTTCTCTCTCGCACACATACAGGCGTTTGCTATCGTTTCATTATCTGTCTTCATCTACTCCTGTGTGTGTGTGTGTGTTTTTTTTTAATCCGATTCATCCGGGGGGTTTTGCTCTCTTTTCGCATATCGCAGTATTCAACATATTATCTAGTAATTACCTCGTTTGTATATATCTCTTACAGCCTACAAAGTGTATAAAGTAATTATTCTGTAGTTGTTTTTCTTCTGTTTTTCGTGTCTATGTGTACGTGTTGTATTTTTTTTTTTCGTTTTTAATCGTATTTTTTTACACTTAGTCTATTTTTTCGTGTATTTTTTCATTTTGTTTAGCGTTTAGTTTCGATCACTTTTTAATGTTGTTTTTTTTCTTTTAACACTGACAAAGATTTTTTTTTCATTCTTTTTACCACTTCGCTTACAACTCTTTCCTGTTTCTGCCTACTATTTATCCTTTTCATGCACGGCAAACCCGACACAAAATTATTTTAAATTTGAAACCGATTCTTGAACGACATAATAAGGAATTCGTTACTAATCATTCATGTTAGCAATGGGGCTGAAGCTAAACTAAATTAACTTCCTTTCATTATTCAACCCGCTCAGTAAAGTACTTTTTATGAAAACGTACATATAGCAACGTAACTATGATTATATAAAATCTGTTCGCTCGTTTGTTTCTAATGCACTAACTCAGAAACATAGGAATTGCATTGGAGTTTGCTGCTCGTTTCCTTTCATTCATATCGCCCTTTTTCGTTCACCAAAAAACCGTCATGTTTGCACTCGCATACAGCCAGCATTCACCACCATCACACACACACACACACCCGGGGATTCACGCGTATCGCTCACATCACACATCGCAATCACATTATTCAAATCACTTTTTTGAAGGAAACAGTAAAGCCTTAGATTCAAGATAAATTTTACTCTTTTCGCGCCCAATAGCGTTGTCGAATGATGGTGGAGAAAGATTGCAAAAGAAAAATATAAATTTATCAAATATACCAATGCAAAACAAAGTTGTTTTAAAAACACATAAATAAAAAAGTAGAAAAAACAAGGAAGAAAAGACTGTTTAAAACAGAGAAAAAGACACGTTCAGACAGAAAGCATACAGGAGATCACTTTTGGAGGTTTGTAGAATTTGCTATCCAACTACACCCGATTGATATCAAGCACTTCCGCCGACCGGAATTCACACTTCCTTTAAAGGACAGAAGAAAAAGCTACAATATTTTGCTACCGTGTCAGCGTAAGCATAATGCTTCCGAGGGACGGAGTCGGACCGGTTCGATTGATCCGACACCGCTTACCCCGCTGCTGGACGTGAACGAGAAATGTGTTCCGCTCTTATTGTTAGGCTGCGCTATGTTCGTTTATCCTTAACCGGTAAGCCATTGGTTTTCTGTTTCACTTCCATCCTTTTTTGTGTTCGTAAGTTCACATCTTTCCATATTTTCAATTGGTTCTATTGGCAGTAGGTGTATTTGTTTTTGTTTCGCTTTCTGTTCATCGTTTGTTTTGCTTCTACCCTTTTGTATGTTTTGTTTCTGTTTTTTTTTTCCAATACTGAGTTTTAGGAGTATTGTGAGCTTAACGAACCAATGTTTCCTGGCTCGGGGCAGTATTATCACACTACACCAGCTGCTCTCGTGGACAGATTCTGTGGCCTTCGTTTTGCCTAGTATTTGTTAAGTGTTGTTCATTACTTCGCGTTCTCTATTGTTTCACCACTCATTGGTGGACACTTTTTTAAGGGATTTTCCTCAAGATGAGTGCTTAGTTTTCATGTTTCCGGTTTTGTCAAATTATGCAAAGAAAATGATAACTAATTTCTACAGCTATTTAGATCACATTTGCAGTTGTAAAGGGATGTTGAAGGAAGGACGCGAATAGGGATAAACTTAAATTCTTCACTGACGGGAAAGGGGCTCCCTGGAGCACGCACATACGTCCGATATTCGCTCATTTCACAACTATTACGCATTTGCATTCTTTCACACGCTCTCACATACAGCCTCAAACGTTTTCCCTTTCTCTTCACTTCACTTGTCCTGTTGATTGATTTGCTAGTTTGGTTTCGAGTTTTATGTTTTTTTTTATGCAGTTTGTTTTACATCTTTCCGATTTTTTGGACATTTTTGCATTTTGCCTATTTGGATGGTCAAGAAATTGTTAAGCCAGGGTTTTGTTTTCTTTTCTCGTACATTGAAAATGTTTTGATTTTTCTTTGTTCTACTCTCGTCCCTATCCAAAGTCACAGTATTTGAGTCCTTATCATCTATCACAATCACTCTCGCAAACACTTGCATTCCCTCGCTTTACTTTTATCGCAGCTTTATCGCACTCGCACAGCAACACAGCTTGCCGCTTGTATTTGCCTGTTACGCGGGGGGGGAGAGAAGGGAGTTGCTGGTTGTTACTTTCCTATAACTTGTTCTGTTAAAAAACTAAAGCCTTAACCTTTAAATCGCGTTTTGTATATTTCGACTAAAATACGATTGATGCATTATCCTGCCCCTGGCCTGTTAGGATCGCTAACGTGCCGACGGGATCGAAGCGTTGGTGGTTCGCTATTGATTTCAAAGGATCTTACGTACGTACACTACATCTTATGAGTTTGTTCAGTGTTTAAATGACGCAATGATTAATGTTTCTTTTTCCCCACCTCCTGTTCTGCTCCCACTTCGGTTCATCTTATGTGTTTTCCTCTAAAATCTAATATCACTCTCGCTTCCGTACTCTTGTTCCACGCATTCCGCAGACATTCCGTGCATACGAACCTTGCCTCTATAACTATACATCCATCCAAAGCTCCTTCCCAATGAGCCCCCCGGGTTTTTGCATCTCCGTCTTTATATGTAATTATTTTTATGAACAAACAAATCGTTTCCCAACTGTTGTTTCAAACGTTTTTAAAAACAAACAAGAAAAACGCTCCCATCGCGAGTGTTCGCACTAGTCACACTGTTCATCAAACATATTCCGGGCACAGTCGAGCGTGTGACGACAGTGCAAAAACGAAGGCAGGATTTGTGTTATCACGGGGAGAGGATGGGATGGGGGGGGGAGATGGTAGTGTGGAGATCCGACCTTCCAAAAAACGCAAGGGCAGTATTATTATAGAAACTCTCCTGTGGAAACCACGCGTCCCAGGAATTTTCCCCCCAATTATTTTTACGATGGAAAACAGATGAAGAAAAGCTTCGGCTTTCCCGTTTCAATCAATTAAAGAAACTATCGTTTGATAAAAATATTAGCAGGAAAGAGCCAAACTAAATCGCTAGCGCATTCAGCAGCTTAACGAAAGGTACATATCGAATGGGTAAATTGCAAACGTATTATCACCTCTCTCTATCTCTCGGAGGGATTGTGTGGTCCTTGTCTATTCTGCTCTGGAACTCTCGCTATTCGCGCTCCCAGGCCGTTCCTGCCAGCTAAGGGATGCGAACACCGTGCAGAGATGAAACCGGAATTAGAAACCACCTCCAAAAACAACGTGGCGAGTGAGGGAGTTAATTAGATTGGGGAGGAGGGGGGGAGGGAAACCGCATGAGCGCTTGGCATATATGACTAAAGAACGTTTGCATCCGCTTCCTTCTTCCTGGGGGGAGGGAGGTTAGTTGATCGCCGATGAGCTGCCACCGCTGCTGCTGCTGTTGCTGCTAGTGCGGGTGCGCCGCACCGGCGACGCAAATCAATCCCAACCATTCTCCTTAATCATGTGGGCCAGCTCGATGATGTACTTTCCCTCCTTATACTTCTGGCTCGACTCGAACGCATGTTCCTGAAGGAGAGCAAACGAAGGATCGGTTAGACTTGAAGGACCTGGAGAAGGTAAACAGACAGACTTACATATTTCCATCCGAGCGGTGTTCGGCAGCATTCACAGTAGATGTCGGCCACGGCATGTAGGCCTGTCAGCAGGACGCGTTCTTCGGCTTGGCCACAGGCTACGTTAACCCTGGAAATGGAACACAAAATTCAAGATTAGACAATTCCTTATTTATTCCGACATTGTCGCGTGGCAACTTACACCGAGTTGAACAGATACGCCCGTCCCTGGCTGCCCTGGAACGATTTCGATATAAGCTCATCGTGACTAGCTAGGTGTGCCCGGCAGTGGACACAGGAGTACGTTCGATTCGTTGGCGGTAGGTAGGCTTGGAACGTTTTCACCATTGTGCCACTTCCGGACGACGAAGAGGACGCCGATGATGATTGCCCGTTCGCGTGCCCTCCGTTGGCCGCGTCCTACAAATGAAAAAAAAGAGAAAATACCCAAAAAGGATGAGATCAAGCTCCGAATTCTTCAAGAAGCTTAGAGCCAACTAGACAGCTAGGAACAGTTTAGGATGCGGCATGCAACTACTGCGTTCGAAACTCAAGAAACACTCAAACAAAATACTACAGATGAACAAGAGACACAACGAACGGCGCTGTACCTGGGTGGGATCGTTTTCTTGATTGGATTCCAGGCCGGAAACGGTACGGGTACGCTGGTGCAGACGGAAAACGGTTGGGACGCAACGTAATGTGGGCGCCCGGTGCACCCGACAGACCCGCTGCTCGCTACGGGTACGGACGGGCCGAGATGATGGCTTTGCTGATGATGTCCGGGGACGAATTGTGAGAGTTTTGGTTCGGTTGCGTTTGCAAGAAGGTTTGGTTACATGAAGCAGAACATTAATGTTTAAAGGGATGAACACGGTGTTAAGGGCAATGGCAATGACCAGATGGATATGAAGATGGAACATAAAGGAGCTGGGGTGTTTACAACGAAGGCAGCGAAAATACCGTAAATATAACGCAATCGAAGTGCGTGGGACTACAAAAAACTCAGTTTGGGTATTTTTGGTCTAATATTTTCCTTAGTATAAGCAACATAACAAAACAACATAATTTAAAGAATATATAATTTTACTTCGATTTTGAAAATATGTTTTTACGCCTAACTTGTATGTAGCTGTTCTCGAACATCTTTGCCGTAAATATTGATTATCTCGAAAAAAGTCATTTAACTTTCTGGCATTCAATATCGAGTTTAATCCGCCGATAAACATTTCTGGGTGTAGAAATTGATGCTACTCGAAACAAACACAACAGAAAGGAAATATTTCTGGCTATATACAGTAGAGACCACCTACAGTCAGACTTCTCAGGTTTTCACCTATCTTGTAACTTTGTACCCATATGAAGAATTGCTTGAAGAAAGTATCGTAAAACGTAAATCACCTTTCTTTCTACTCATTTGTTATACTAAACGAAAGGTTGAGAAAAGTGTGAAAATTTTTATCAAACTCATTGATCTGAGTTAGATCGTAGAGGCCTTGGAACCTAGGATCTTGATTTTAGATAGTTTAAGCGTTAGGCTGATAGAAGCAATCCATCTATTTTTTACACAATTAGAGCTAAAGAGTCGTAGAATTATTATCTGAAAAAAGTTTTACGATACATTATCCAAGCTACCCTCCGAGTAGATACAAAGTCAGAAGGCAAAAGTAAGTACTGAATATTTATCTGAGAAACCAGATTATTATAAAGATGAGGTTCTATCTGAGCTTTTATCGATATAAACAGATTTTTATTGAAAACTAATGACAGACAACGTCAAATATCCCGTAATCATTTTCATAATAATTAAAAATATAATTATCTTTCAAGGACTACAAATGTCCTTAAAATGAAAAAAAAAACAACGCTGAGATACATATTAAATAACATTAGTCATAACGGTTTAAGGGCATAAATGTGTTATTCTACTTTATATAAATACATATATTTGCTAGGCTTAAAACGTGACGAATTGAGAATTTTCGCTGATAAGCATGGAATATCACATTTTGATTAAAAAACGCGACTGTCCCATTAAATACGGTATGTCTGGTCGGACCTAGTTAGGGAGCTTTGGTGGATCAAGAACTCAAGTATGCTTGTTAAAAGGATGATCGGTTCACACTGCACGGCCAACAGTATGGTACCTACCTGGAAAAGTAGATCGAACAGGAACGTTATGCGCATTCGTCACCACCTGCCCTTTGAATGCAGCTGCTGGCAGGACAGAATAAGGAAGGATGAATAGGACACTGGTCGTGCCCGTGATCGTCCGGAGATCTTCGCACCACTTAGGAACAGTATTACTGAGCGTGAGGGGTTTGCTGCTTAAATGATTATATGTCTACTAAATCCTAACTCCACCAGACAGTGGACACGCTTCGTTAGCTAAAGTACGCTGTCGCTATAAACCCGTCTCTAGACAACACTCGGCCGATGTACACTACGATCGACATACAGCTCATGCAGACATTAATGTTCATACACCACACACGCTTCTTAGTTGCTCTTGCACACTGGCTAACCGAGATCGCTTCTGGTAGTAGCCCCACGATGACACACAGCGCACGGCAGACGGTAGACGATTGAGTGTTGACGTAAAATAGTACCGAATGGCTATTTCACCTTTTTCCCGACGACTATGTTGTATGGCTGCTGCTATTACAAAGAATACTAGCTACTGTCTAGCGCAGTGCTGGAACTGGAAATCTGGAACGAAAAGAACGCAAAAGGACAACGGTTAGAATGAATGCACACGGGGTAGGTAAGCTTCGTTTTCTACTGCCAATTGCTATTGCATCACACACTGCATTAAGTCTACAATGTTTTCAACACAAAACAACCACCAGACAGGAATCTGCTAGACTTTGGTAAGCATCTGTTTTTTTTATTATAACATCAATTCCATTGCAATCAACTCAATGATAAGGCATTAATGGCAACACATCATTACGTACGTAGTGCTTTATTGAGCTTCAATTGGCAGCAGGAGGAGAAAAACACCTTCCAACAAATCGCACATTCATCGACAGTCGCTTCGGTGTTCAATGCTTTTCAAGGACACCGAAGACATTTAATCCTTCTGTGTGTGTGTTTTTTTTTGTCGTTGCCATATTTCATCTCCCTTTCTACCCACCGAAAGGACACAAGCGCCCAAATGCCCGGGCAAGCGACGAAAGCTGTGGGAAAGTTTTTCTCGAACAACCGGGATTAATGTAGGACACTGCCGTCGCCGTCATCGAAGCCGTGTGCTGAATTGTACTGTGTCAAGGTTTTATTTACTTGCAGACTTTCGTTCGCCAAATCACGTTACATCATACGTGGAGAGATTGGCCGGCCGCGACGGTTGAAGCGAGCAGTGAATGTCAAGGAGCGCTGGGTGAAATGAAATCTTTCTCTCGCAGGCCAGTTAATGAACGTCTGGGGGAAAGAACGATTGAAGCTTATCTCGGTGGAAGTGGGAAGGGGAGGGGTATGCCCGGCTGTTGGATTCGGGAGCAGGGAATGGAGATAAACTGCTTTTAAGCTATTATTGATTGGAGCAAAAGATTATAGGTTTTTGAATGTATAGGATTTTAAGATAAAGTATAGCTGTTACAAGAAATCGGCGCAAGATCCGGGACTCTTGAAATAAATCTCTGATTCAAAGTTTTTTGAAGTTTTTTTACTATTTTCTCATTCATTTTGCAATCGCTTCATTTACAGTAGAAGCTCACTTGAAACTACAGTGCTACAGCATAACACGTTCTGAAGCAAGGAAGTTTGTTTTTGCTGACAACAATGAAGCGTTTGTTTTGCTGTTTTGTAGTTTAGATAAAAAAGAGTGACCTGTGCAGGCCTAAGAATGTTCTAGTGGCATGTGTCAAGAATGAATACATCTGTCGTTAAACACATCCATACTGTTAGAACTTATCCATGAAAAGTTTTTCAGGGTTTTTGGTAAACCAATGAAAATTTTATAGTTTTAAAATTGCTACTTTGGTAAGTTATATTTTAATGTTCATATAATGAAGGTCATAACTTTGAGTAAATTCTATCATTACCCATCTGGTTCAAACATATTTTATTATCTCAGGAAAAAAGCCGTATTGCTTACAACAAATACTGGAAAACCCACAAATCGTTGGACAACTTCTGATAATCCCGAAATATCATTAATTAGCCACTTCTACATTCTAAAAGTTAGAAAACATGTTCCAACCTTCCATAAAAACATGGTATTGCAAAAAAGAAAAAAACTGCAACCACTCAACGCAACCATTACACGATTCTTTGAAGATTCTTCGCATCTACCCAAACTTCCGCAACCATGCCAAACGGTGGATGGTATGAGGGACTGAATTTCTAATTCTTCCCACCATGCTCTACACGATCTCCAACCAGGAGGAATCGAGAACGCGGGTTCATCAAACCCCGGCCTGACGTATTCGTAGTACATAACTGTTCTGGGCTGTCGGTACAACCATTTGTAGCACTCGGGGAGCACCCTTTCATAAGCTCTCCCGCCGAAGCTACATGCTGGTGGGAAGCTTAAGACGGTCGAGTGCTCTGTCCGATCACAACAATGCTACGCAGTATATCTGTTACATTGTAGAGCAATACAGGCTTTGCTGTACAGACATCGCTCCCTTGAACTCCCCACAAGTGCTTGACAAACAATCCTTACAACTGTCACCGACGACGACCGGACGACAAACGAAAACACATGGATCAATGCTTAATCTTCGCTGATGCGCGCAGAAACCCCCTAACCCGAAGAGCTATCTCACCGACCGCAGTTGGAAGAAAACAAGGTTATTTCAGTGTCTTCGTACCGCGCAACATTGACGCTGATCTAAAGGGTTATCCTCAAGGCGTACACACAACATGCAATATCAGATGGCGATAATCAGCAACACACTGTCTGCCTCCCTTTTTGTCGTCCGACAGATCGCCGTCATCGACGTATGTAGCTTTCTCCGCACAAGGGACGTAAAAACAAACCGCATCACAACAAATAACAACAAACAACACAAGCGCCACACAACGACGCAACGATCAACCGAACGATCATCAGCTGCGCCATAGTGTGTAATATAGTTCGGCCCCAGCTGCCTTTCGCGAACTCTCACACGCAGGGGTAGGTGGGTCCCACAACCTTCCCTATATCGGTCGGGAACCCTCTCTCTCTATCTCTCTCCCTCTATCCCCCTCTATCTCTCTCTCTGTAACCAGCTCACAAAACCGCTACGAAATTACGTATTAATGCTACAACAGAGCCTCGCGGCAGCAAAGGCCTGACACAATTTCTAGTGCTACTATTCCACTAGACGACTCCTACCCACCATCACCAGCAGCCACAGGGCCACCCGTTCTTTCTCTCACACTCTGCTGTGGGTTGTGCAGGCAGGCAAGAAAACTTGCCCCCTCAAACGCAAGATCTGAAGAGGACTGGTTTACCTCCGACGTGCACCAGCAAAAAACGGACCCGATCATTGGACACCTCCTCTTCACCCAAACACAAGACCGTTCTCTTTCGCGTAGTCTAATGCCACCAAATGTGGCTGATGTGTGTGGGGGGGCTTGCCCGTCCCAAGGCTGGATTCAGTATGGCCAGGCGATCGAAAGCAGCAAAACCTGAGAGCTCCACGTCTACTACACTGCACGGCTATGAAGCCCAAACCGTGCGGCGTAAAGAACAACGAAACCTTGTTTTCGCAAAATGGACACAAGTGGCGCAATGGTGGATCATCCGACCCAACACCGCCTGAAGAGAGTTTCCTGGAGCACGATCGTTCACAAATCCCTCCCGCGGAGTAGGAGGATCTTGAAAATAGGGTACGCAGGGTAACGTGAAACGAAAGACACAACGTAGCGAAACTACCCTTCGTTAGGAGGCTAAAGAACTTACTCTGTTCTTCGGGAATCTCTTCTCCGTTTACTCTCGATCTCGCTCTCGCTCTCTCTTGATCTTTCCTTCTAGCGATCTTCAAGAACTTCCAGCGGAAAACAAGGAATGTCTGTTTGGAGAGCTTGCAAAGTACACTAAAACCAGAACTGCACCGGACACCGGATATTGACCCCGAAACTACACGCAAAACCACGAGCAAAAGAAGGGCACTCAACTTCCCGTCGGGCGTCTTTTGGAGTACGGGAACTTTTGGAGTACGCACCTTACTTCTATCAGGACTCCGGTTTGGAGAACGTTTGCAACTTTCGGAACGCGGCAGAGCACTGAACACCATCGAACACTGCGCACTGTAAGATCATCGTCCACCGGGCTCTTCTGATGCTTCTGTATCACGGGGTGACCAGCTCGGGTCCACGATCTTTCTCAAACGAAAAAAAAACCCTCACGTTCCAACACTTTCTACACCGACGTGCGACGCCATCCGCTTCACGACGCTTGGAAGCTTGGAGCGGAAGTTCAGCCGACCGCAACGCAATAAAAGACGCGAAACAGCTGTCTTTCGTGATGGGCCAACACACGGAAGAGAAGGACACACACACGCTCACACGCTAAAAGAAATGAGAGGCCCTCACAAACTACGCAAGAACTCGCGCGGAACTAAAGACGGAAGACTGAGGTTTCGCTAGGGCGGGTTGGGCGAGCATTCTACGTTGTAGGGCTTTGCAGTGCTCTACTCGCGTGTGTGGAAACGGCAACGTCAGGGGCGCACAACGCTTTCCGTGAGTAGTACTTCATACGACGACGGCTGTAACTGATATGGTAGCAGAACGGTACGCTCCAACCATCGGAACCGCCAGCCCAGCGAGCGTGTTTGTGTGTTTGTCCGGACGGCGGATGTCGGTGCGCTTTCGTGGGGAGGGGTTGTTGGGAAGGGGGCAAGAGGAGGTTTGTCTGTTGCAAACAAAAACATCACCAATACACAGCAGCAGCAGCAGCAGTAGACCGTCGACCACGACCACGATCAACAATCGGGGTAGGTGCGAGAGCAAAACCACGGTGCAGCATCTACTACCAAGGGGTTGGGATGAAAATGGGGAAAATCGGGGTGACGGAGGGTGCGAAACGCTAGCCCACACTGTAAATGACCGCAGCCGGAGACCGTGTTGCTCGTGTGTGTGCGTAGAGTTTTGGTGCATTCACACTACACCGAGGCGCAAACCCCGCGGGCTGCGCGTGTGTGCGCGCGAGTCTCGCGGTTTTGTTTGCGTTCAGCGGTGTCCACCAGCGGCGTGATCCGTCGGGCGGCACAGTGGGAACGGCGTGGGGTAGTTAAGGCAGTTGTTTAGAATGTTTATCAAGCGGTATAGTTCTATCAGACGTTACGTGTGATGTAATGTTATCTTAGATAACAGAAGATAACAGAACATTAGAAACACATTTGACGAACATAGACTTTACGAAAAAATTGAAATGAATGAAATAATGAGTTTTTATCACATTTACTTGCATAATATTATTCCCTAAATTCTAACAGCAATATTGTGATACATAACAAATAATTTAAAAATTGTATGTTCTCTATAAAAGGATCTAAGTCCAGATTGAACTTAAGATGTACGACTAATTCCACCATTTTACAGAAGTTAAAATATAAAAACACTCTGTTCGTGTGACTTTGAAATTGAAACGATATTCAAGGGGTTCACACCAGATTAAGGGAATGAAAATTTCATCTTTAGTGTTTAAGACCCCCCTCTACTTGCTCCATCTATGGATACGATATCAAAACATAGCTGAGGCTGATACCAGTAGCTTAGTTTAATTGAAAGGATTTTGAAATAAACATTGATTTGCTTGACATAAATTGTTAGTTGTAACCGTTCCACAGTACTTTTTGATTCGGTAGTTGTAATAGTAATATTTAATTTGATATTTGGTTGTAAACGTAATTTTTACCATTGGCGTTTCAGCCTAAAATAAATAGGCCTAATTAGTAGGGTATTTCATACGATGATAGTAGTGCATTGATACGTCCCAGTTATCACACTCGTCACTTGATTTTTTTAACGCCAGACTCTTGCAACATGCCACAAAGTCATGTCATGTCATAGGTTTTCGATTGTTTTTACATTATTGAGCAATATTTCGATTTTCTTGTAATAGTATTTATTAAAACAATAAATCTTCAAGATTGTATTTTTATTTAATTACCAAAATTGCAACTAATATTATTTACCATGTTGTAGGCTTACAAATATATTCTTTCATCACCTAAATTTGGCAAAGCACTTCTCATTGATGTCTATGAAAAAAAAGTTTGGACGTGTCGAAAATCATCGAAAATCGTCGAAAAAAAATTAAAATTAAGTTATCAAACATATGACCGCTACATATAGATTATTATTGAATTAAAAAAATAAACAGACTAGCAGAAATATCATGCTACATCATTCTTACCAACAAATATCCCATAGTGTTAAGTCGCGCTTCACGTTCTGTTACCTTTTACCCACTGCACAACTACACAGAGCGTCTATCGGTACATTGGTACAGTGGCAAGAGAACACACGAGAAGATTGGTTGTTTGGGTTCGACCACTTACCTTCTCGCTTTCACCCCACACCGCCCTTCACCCTACCGAAGGGTAGGCCTCAACGTCGCTGTCCGATCTAGACACATAACCCTACCATATCCACACAAAGAGATCGCTCAAACCCTCATTACAGCTGGCGCCGCACTCGCGTCCCTTCTCTCGTTCTCACGCCGAATGGAACACTACCTTCCAGTTGGTTCGCTACCAGTCTTGGCCCCCCAAAGTCCTCCCCATTCTGACAAAACTGCCCAAGAAAGGGGACACTGGAAAAGGCATAGGTATAGGGGCATAGATCCTAAGGAATTGAGGTCTTTAGACTTCAGAGAGAGGGAGACTGTTTGTGGCTGTGCGGTAATTAAATACAGCTTCTGAAATGTTTACTTAAGAAGAGTGCGATCCAGAGAGGTTCATCACAGGAAGTTTACCAAGATCAGTTACCTCTTAAGCTCTCATCAAACATGATCGTGTTGAATGATGTTCAACGTACCTTAAGGAGTTCTTTATCCTCTATTTCACTCTGTTGCGAGGAAGGACAGGTGTTGCGATGTAAAAAAAAATATATGGGACAACCCGGTGCATCACAGACATGCATCAGAAAGACACATGATATCAACAAAAGAACCCCACCCCCTCTCACCCTTCTGCGCTCTATCGCGCCCATTTGCCCTTGTTATCATCTCTCTCCTCCTGCCGAGCCGCTTGTTTACCATTTTACGGCGTAAAAAAGCATGACGGAGCAAACAGGAAGAAGATGCCTTCCCCTTCCCGTCCTCCTTATCACATAGCTTCCCTACTTGAAGTCTTTCCTTATCTTAACCACCTTAAGCCGAATAGGAACCCAGCCGTGCAAGTTTCTTCCACGACACACTCGCGCTAAACATACGCGCAGCTGCTTTGTTTGTTTTTTTTTGTCCCCTTCATCTCCCAACCACTTAATCATAGTCTGCCTCCTGTTAGCCCACCGAGAAGCCGCCTGCCGTGTTTGGGGTCATCTGTCGTCGAACGCGTTCCGCCGTTTTTGTTTACGTTTACGTTGTCGCGTATATGCAGCTGATAACGTCCCCCATTGGGTGGGAAAGGGGTTTGGGAGACGGCTGTAGACGACGGATGTCCAACGTAACATCGCGTGTGCACGTTATTTGACCAACAGAGCTCACAGACACACGCACACACCGATGTTCGGGTCAATGACGATTGGTGTGCGATCAGCCCCTGATGAGTTGTTGCCCTGCTTTTAACCAACATGCCAGCTGCTGCCGGGCCCGGTATATGGCCTCGTAGCTTCAGCATATGTTTGCGCTGTCGGCGCGATGTCTTGTTATGGGTTTGTTGTGGGTTTCCCCCTTCGCTTCTGACCCCACTATGCAACCCCTACAGAAACTCTCGTCTAGTGCGCAGATGGGGCGTGTTGAAGACGCGCTGGCCTTGACTTGATAGCAGCGACTGAGCGGAGCAGCACGACGGCGGAGGCTGCAGGTAGGCGAAACCTCGAACAAGCCCACAGAGGAAAACGAGGACGAGCCTTTTGTGGGGAGGCATGCGTTTCATTAAGCTGCTAGAATATGAAGTATTTTCGCACCAAATTCTACATCACATTTGTTTTTGTTCCTCTCTAAATTTGATTTATTCAACCTGAATGGTGTCGTCGTACGCGCTCGTGCGTCACACTACGATTTGCATTACAAACCGAAATAACCCTCAATTAATTCTTTCGTCCTTCCGCCCTTGCAGCTCGGACGTTACACTACGCTTTGTGTTTGTTTGTTTTAGCAATTAGGCGATTTCCATTTCGACACAGCACTAAACAAACAGCAATTGGCGATACAGTGAGGGGGCCTGGTCAATTACTTTACAACCGTTTTATCAATGCAGAATGTTCAAGCAGTATTTTTACAATGTTTATTCTTTATTGACTTAAATGGCTACTGGCATTCAAAAATACAATATTTGCGACAGCTTCGCTCTTGACCCATTTTTTTAAAGTGGAACGTTAAGACCCAATAAAACAATAAACATCAATCAACAACAAGACGTGCTGAGACAAATGCTGTGATAAAAAATTAAAAACAATGTTAGGAATACTTTTAAATATAGAATGCGATTTACAAGAAAAAAAAACAACAAAAAAGGATAAAAGGTTAGAAAAAAGGTAGGAAGAACATTTAAAGAAACAAAAAACAACAAATTAAAAGAAACAAAAACTAATAAAGTAAATCAGTTTTAAACACAGAGAAAATATGAAAGAAGAAAATTTCAAAAAAGACAAGTCCCCAAAGTGGTAGATGAAGGTATTTTTTGAAAGAAATGATGTTTTTAAAGAGCAAAACTCTGAAAAGGAAAAGGAAAAGGAAAAGGAAAAGG
>KB670392.1:231965-266121 GCA_000349105.1 Anopheles epiroticus | reverse complement strand
AAAAGAAAACAAACAAGATCAAGAAAAGCTCAAAATAATAAGAAAAAAAATCAAATATTTGTTACATTTTCAAGCGGTCCGTTTACGTAACAATAATTATAAATTTCCGTACAAATTGAGCAGAATGATTTAATGTCACAACATTGCACCATTATTAAGGGAGTGTGTCCCAGTCGTTGTCGCGTTCCTCCGATTGTAACACAGGCACATTTTCTACACCTTTCAAAGGTGAGAAACAAAACAAGAAAAATTGAAACAAAAAAAACACCATCCACACAACTGTGTGTCACACAGACAGAGGTCGTCTCGCGGCTTATGTGATTTACGCCAACACGAGACCCACCTGCCCTCGCACAACCCCCTCAACCAATCAACAGCGAGAGTGTATTTTCGTAGCAGTTTGTTTATCAAACAAAACGCTTGTACGGTTTCGCGATTTTGTGTTATTTTGGTACACACCGTGCCAATATATAGGTTGTGCTTGTGTGTGGAACTGTTTTTCTTTCTGTTTGTATTGCGCCTGCACGGCAAGTTTCGTTCACGTTAGTGCGTGTTTTGTTTGTTGTTGGTATGGTATACACTTTTTCATACTATTAGTTCTGCCCTTAATTTGCTTACGCGCGTTTACACCGCGATGATCCACTTTAGAAGTCGACCGTTTCTTTTTCTTTTTGCATGGTGACGATTGAAGGGTTTCCCTCATACTGCTCCACGGGTTGTGCGCAGCAGTTTCGCTCATATGACGGTTTTCCAAAATCTAATCCAATCTGTTGAGATCGATACATGGACCTCTCGCAGCTTCGTTGAGCGTACTTTTACATGAACTTTTTGTACTCAATCTGGTCTTCACCGTTCGTTCGCACTGAACTAAAACAACGTTCATGACGTCTGCTAAGAAAGTGAACGGCAGATTTTTAATCTATTTCTGGTCACATTAGGACATGGTGCAAACTTTACTTTCTACCAGGCGTATGGTACGTACTTCTCTCTCTCTTTCTCTCGAACTAGCACACGAGTTGAACGTTTCAAATGAACCACAAACGCCACGAGTGCCAAAATATAAAAGGAGAAGCAGGAGGAAGGTTTTGGCGATGATCTTGACAGTGAAAAATTGTAAATACATGCGAAGGACAAGGGCACGGGGAAAGGAAGGGAAACGGAGCAGTTACGTAATGAATTGTAATTTCGCTTTTTTGCCTGTCTACCGTTTAGGAACGGAACAGCTGCTTTCGTGGACCTTTCCCATTTTGCGTCAGACGATACAAATCTGAGATTAATACAATCAAAATCAAAGTAAAGGTAGAAACTAAAAGAAGGTCTGAGACATCCTAAACTAAATTCAACATAATTTATATTGCCATTTTACAAAAGGAATTAAACAACAGAGGTTAAAAAAATAACATTTTGCTGCTAAAATTGCATACATTAAGGAGCACTTAATAGATCGGCGGATACCACAACAAAATTCCGTAGAATACAAAATCAGCATGATTCATTTAATGTTACTGTAAAACATTTTCCTAAACTGAACTGAATTTAATTTTTAATTCTAATCTGCTGTACCACTACCGAAAAAACGAAATTAAACCACATTTCATCGGCCTTAGTTAAAACATTGATCGTCCTATATTTTACAGCATTTTCACACACATATCACCCCCAAAAAAGCCCCATTGCCAACCAATAATTAAATCCACCCTACCAGTTAGATCTAAACCTTCCCTCACCATGCGTTGCATGCTTCCATTACTAATTGCAGCAATTAAACTCATCACTTGGCAGGAGTCTCACACCGGTATCTGGAAGATTCACATGGCAAAGTAAAATCAACACCTCATCTTACCCAACCCAACGATGCTTCAATCAAATTGGACAGCAGCGAACGAAGCGGGAAAGTTTTGCTCTGGAACAATGTTACCCATATCATGCAAGTTCGTAGAGTAGCATAGAACGTTCCTCCCCGACCGAAAATGTGACCTCAATTCTAGCGACATTACAAATTCGTAGACATTATTTACGTTCGGTTTAGCTGACTATCGACGCACCAACATATTGCCCACTAGCTAGTATTTGCAGTTTCGGTAAAGTCCTTCTCGGAAGGTGTGGCGTAAAACGGTTTTTTGATTATAAAACATTGAACTGAACGTTAGCTTTAGAAAATGTTAAAAATATAAATTTAATATAAGCTTCAGAAAACGACCTATACGTGAAGGCTAAAGAAAATTTGTACGGTCAGAAGAAAAATGAATTATTAAAAAACTAAACGGAAAAGTTGATAAATAAAAAAAGCAGTATGGCATCAACAGAGAAACGGATATGTATAAAATTATAAAATAAATTTCCTTTTACATTTTGCTACCAATTCTGTTTTTACTACAGAAAAACAGTAGTATATATAGTAGTAGTATAGTAATAGTATAGTAGTAGTAATTAATAAACAAAACATTATTACATTCTATAGAATGCATCGTAACATTTAAGAATAGTCCAACCACATGCTTCACACTACTCTGCTCCATACAAACAAATGCAAACAAGTAGCGTTTGACCGAACAAAATGGAACAAAATGCCACATAAATGTCAGACAGGCAGCTGCCAGTGCCCTTCGAACGGTTTGGGCCACTGTGTAAAATAAGTGCATTAACGTTGTAAAATTATGAACACCAAACTACGCTTTACACGGTAACATAACTTGGCGGCAGAGGAAATAAAACAACAGTCCTGATTCACTTTTTCAAATTGTTGATAACTGGGAACATGTAAATGTAGAGGTGAGTCACTGGTTATGCAAAAATGAGTTTGATTTGTAGAAAGGATATTTTCAAACATTTAATTAATTTGCTCCAATCCTGCATCTAAACACTATTTCCCTATTACTTGTTCCCCGTGTTTGGTTGTCATTTATTCCGGGACATTAACATACAACTAAAAAATTGCCTAAAAAATTGAAACACCCTGCATAATGGTGCCATATACCAACGAAACAAAAAAACACGAAATCTTCCCACTTTTTAATAGCATCCGCGTCCGAGTCCGTAAATTGGGCAACATACACGCTCGTAAATGTGCTAATTTTAGAAGCATCCCAGCCCACCTTATGCTTATGCTACGCGGGCAGCATACACACCAACCGGTCAAGCGCGGAAATTTCACCTTAGGAAAGGTTCTGCCTTCAGCGGGAACACGGAAGGGTTTTGCGCAACATTAAAAACCAGCCCCTGCCGCTGCTCGGTTAGGGCTTTTCGGTCTGGTCGCCCCGCAGCTGACCGCGAGGTGAGAAGGTGGAATGCGTTTGTTTTATGATGCAACAGCCCTCCTAAACGCCCTCTCGCTAACGGGCATCCGTGTTACCACACCGTTAGTGTTCGGATCCAGACCACGGTTCGGTCGGTTCGAGCGGGCGGAAATGTTTGGTAAATGAGGGCACACGTGAAGGGCACACGGTACTGACACAGTTCTGGTTTGGAACAGGAGTAGGAGAGGAGAGAGATATTAGTTGGATCTTTACCACGGGCAAGTAGGTTACCAACAACAGCAGCAAGGGTGTGCGCGTTCTGTCGAAATAATGTTGTGCTATTAATTGAAACACAAAATGTTTCACAACATGGTAAGAAAATGTTCCTAATGAATAATAAATAGGTCTGAATAAATCTGAAATAAAGTACTGTGTGACACCTGAATAAGAGAGAACTTAAGGGATCATACAAAAATAAAAATCATATGAAGTTTCTGCCATGTGCAAGTGCACTTCAAATTACAAAACAGAATGTTTCGGAATGTTAGACTTTTACGCCATAAAAATATTCTTTTTTCCTCTTTTCATCTGTACATTATTTCTAATTTTAAAATCGGATGTATAAGAAAAAGCATAGAAAAAATCGTTTTATAAAATTTCACATCTGCTATCATTATAATGATACATCAATTGCTAAGGCGTCCACGCGGAGCGTTATTCGTCCGAATAATCTTCATCTACAGTAGCGCCACCTGGTAGCGGTTAGCGGAGACAACCAGAATAGGTTTAACTCCTTCCCAAAAAAAATATCTAAGTATTAATCTTATTTTGCATCGTTCTGCAATGCAAACAGGGTGGAGTATGTACACAAAGCTTTTTATAATAAATATTTCAAAAACCTTTCTCACGGAATTTTTCGGCTGGTTTACATAGTTTTGCCATTTGCCGCTAGGAGACACTTGGGTAGATACAGATTAGGCTACCGAATTCCCACGAGCTCCGATTTTTAAGCGTAATATAATACATGAGAGGTTCTTAGCAATCTTGTGCTTAGTAAACTTTTTCTTATTTGAATAAAATTTAATATTGTAAACATGTTTTACTTTCCGTGAGTTTAATAATTTTTCTCGTCCTCTCTTGTGCCTCAGCAAGTTTTTTTTCCAAATGAGACACTCCAACCTAAGAGTTTGCTATCAATTTATCGCATGCGAAGAATTTTAAAGTTAATAAAGGTAAAGTAAAGGCAGTTAAGGAATTTTCAAGCATCATATTAAAAATTAAAATATGGCATTAAAATAAGTATCATAAAAATGAATGAATAAAAATAATAAGCGAAATCAGACGCAAAAATTAACATAAATATGGATAATAAAGTTGAAAGTCACCCATGGTCACTTTCCATACGCAATACCAGCGGCAAACAAACTTGCCACATGATTTTATGCAAATAATAATCCCCACCCCCTTGTGTCTGAAAACGGGACACTCAAATCGGATCTAGCTTGCATAAAACTGCACCCAACGAAAATGCACTCCTTTCAGTCCCGCGGTACAGTTTGTTTGATTGGACGCCGGTCACAGTAACAACAACAAAAAAACCAACCATCTTAAAGCTGACCTGAAAATCCTGCCGAAGAAACACGTTTTCAAACGAAACCCTAAGCACATTGGGTCGATTTTGGAACTGGCGCCGGGGAGGGAGAGATTCGAAACGACTTGCCCTTTCAATCGGTACGGCGCGCGACTAGACGGCCCTAGACAACCCACTATCGCTAGTGATCGATGCTGCCAGCCAGGCTCATGGAGGAGGATTTGGTAACCGGTTTTCGGAGCGTGTTTTGCAATAGCATAAACAGTTGCAGTAGGTGTGAACGGTCTTTGCGCGATGGAAGCATTAGAGCATAATGAATAAAAATTGCGTCACGAAACCCGGTATTCCTGGGAGAGATCAATTCACTCGAAGCTTCAGGCAAGAGGATTTACTCAAACTTTCATTATAAGCCACACAAGAGGATTATTTAGAATATCCTTATAGCCCTGGCACCTTACGGCGCAACAGCTTCTGTGACGTATTTTCATAATTCCCTTCTTATGTCGTTTCAGGTATTAACACAAAATCCACCCCATTTACTACGCACCCAATCACCGCCCCTAAATGCTGTACAGCGTCATTATCGCGTGTTACTTCTAATACGCAAATCATTAATTCCCCTTCATTACCACGTGCTGGCACTTGGGCTTTTGCGTGCCGTTCAATTTACGATGCATACACAAACCGACACGTTCCGGTCCACACAACGCAAGGAATATGAGAAACAGGCTAACACAAAAAAATGAGTTCGTCATAAAACACTCCACAAAAGTTAAAAAATTAATGTACCGAAAAGCGGGACGTGCGCATAATTACGCCTCGTTTCCAGTGCACACATTTTGCTGCTTCTTCGAATGCACGCCAAAGAGCATGGCAAAAGGGTGCGTCCGTTTTCGCTAAATGTTCTATATGAGACGAAAGTGAAGTGTTGGTTAGCAGTGCGACAAAATAACAAAAAATACAATCGTGTTGTTCTCCCCCTTTTGATTGATGGTATTTTGGGGGCGATGTTTTGCACTCTGATTTACAGTGCGTGTCATAAAATTAAGCATGAGTTGATAGCATAATTTCCAAGCTACAGAGGGAACGTTGATCTACACTAGTGTCTCTTTGCAGTGTTTGGCAGCATCGTTCTCATTTCTTAAAATAAATAAATTTGTCATTACTTTTCTAAATCTACGTAGAAAGAGATCGTTAATCAAACAGTAAGCTTTATTTCGGGTATTCAAACCTCCCCATCGATGTGAAAACAAACGGTACGAAAATATGAGGTATGAGAAATTACTTTTTAAAACATTTCTATGTTCAATCTTAACGAAGACTGAGTGCTAAAAATACAATTGAAAAATTCTAATATTCTACTCAATGTTTGCTTCAAAACATGTTCATAATTCTGCTCAATACATAAAACGACAAAAAATTAAGTTATGTTTATCGATGGATCTGTTGGTTGATTTTTTTTGTCACACGGAATACCATAAAAAATCCTTAATTATTCTATTTCTAATTTCAATGGTTTCCATTATTTTTTAATTATATCAGAATAGTCAAGTCATTCGTGGAGGCAATACAAATAGGTTATTATCATTGTCGTGTACTGTAAGAAGCTTACACTATCACCTTTGAACCGACGTGTCGCTTCAGTGTGAAGTATAAATTTTAAGAATAATGAACGTACCAAAGCACTGGAACGGAGTTTAATTTATGTCATGCACTGTAACAGTACCCTAGTGCCTGTCCGAGTGACACCTTTATCTGTGTAAACTTCGTACAATGCTTCCGAAGCGTGATGATGCAGCATAATTAGTCAATTCCAGAGAATTAATGTACTAAAGCAACGACTTTTCTGGTGACTTTGAATATCTTTCAATCATATCAACATAGGTACAACTCATAAAAATAATATTCACTTTCCTTCCTACAAAAAAAATACCTCTTTCTTTAAGCCATCCTAATACTAACAGCAAACAACTTCAAACGATATCCATCGGCCAGTAACTTCTCGTGCCCACCGTACACTAATTGGACCGGCACCGAGCAGCGGCAGTGGCACACAGGGGGACACTCAAGACGATGTCCCTTGCCCGCGAGGCACATTTCCCTTTTATGCTTTGGGCACCTTTCCATACACTGCAAGGTGTCATTCAACCACACCTTTCGGGTTCGCTAGCGGTAGCGAGACAGTGAACCCAGCGAAAAGTGTCCCCCTCTAGTGGGAAGTGTTCCAAAAATAAACCTTCACTTCCGCGGTTCAGATGATGGACGGCAGCACAAAGCTGACAGGCGGGATGACACAAACGGTGACAGAACCGTGTCAGACAGATCATTGTGACAAAGCCAAAGCGGTTAAAAAGGTAAAGAAGCCACTCTGGAAGCGTTTCGCAAGGGGTGAAGGTGAAGCCTCACTTTTGCACGACCCGCGGGAGGTTCGTCCGTTGCTTAGTGTTGCCAATCTGTATGCCGCTCGGAACGAGATCAACGAACCGTCGAGCCCTCTCATTAACGGGACCAGCTTCCCCCTCGTAAAATGCTCCCAGCTAGCACGAAAAAAAAGTGTTCCACTAAAGGTTGTAATCGCGTTCGTGTCAGTGTGTGTGTTTATTGTTCGGAAATTGATTGGAAATTTTAATTTTCATTCTCTCTCCACAGAATTCGGTTTTGTTCGGAGTGGGGTTTGGGATGGAAGAAAGGGCCAAAAAACGGGGAGCCTACACTCTTCATCTTTCCAACATCCTGGTAAGCTTAAGCTTTTTGCAGGTAGGGCAGTTAGTGGAAATGAAGCTGGCAAGAAACCGGATATATTTCGAGTAGATCCGTTACCGACTACCGGCAAGAATGCTCTGTAATCGATATAGAAAGGTTTGAAGTCGCGTTGGAGTCGCGAACATTGGAGAAATGATACACGTATCGTCCGTAGATAAAGGGCTTCTGAGTCAAACCCCAAACCATTCAATAAAAAAAATAAAAACTGGATTTACAAAAAAAAAATCAAAAATTTGAATGCACATAAGGAAACCATATTATCGAAATAAACAAAATGATGAAAAAATTGTAAATGTTGAAGCTTTTACAAACTACTTTTTTGTAACTACCTGTCGTTTTAAGTGTTTTTGTTTTAGCAAACAAAACATTTCAAAAAACGATCTTGTTTTATTATGTTTTAAAAGTTTACAGTGAAGTCAAAATAACTTGGTATCTTTGCCTAAAGCATAAAAACTATTGAATAAATCTTGTTTAAAGTTAAGCGTTACCTACGTTAGTATGCGTTACCTAAATGGCTGGCACTGATAGTTCTAGTGTTAAACAGTTATCCTTTGTCTTGAAATGCGAACGGACTTTAAAGAAGGCCAAAAAATGCCAATAATTTATAAGTAAAACGCTCAGACTTCCTTTTAAATAAAAAAATATATATTTAAAATGATTTTCGGGACGTTACTTCAAGTAAATTACCAACTGATCTAAATATCGCCTCAGATGCGTTGTCCTGGCGAATGTGTACAGCATAGCTTACAGTGTTGCATATTTTCATGCTCAACCGAAGTTCGTCAACGTATGGAATTTAAATTTAGTTCCTGTTCAATTTTATGAAACGATGCACGGACCACCTTTCCAAGCTACGTCAGAGCAAGGGAACATTAATTAGAATAATAAATCAATCCAACGAGAAGAGCTCCGTCCAAACTCACACGTCGTGAAGGAGGGCCACGCGGGGGGACGCGTCTATTAATAGTGCTTCTTCCTCCCGATGGGCAGTAAAAATAGGGCAGCCCGTAAATGCTATAATATTCAGTTACACCACCCATGTCTGGCCCATTTACAGTGTGCCCACGGCGCAATAAAGCCGAAGCCAAACGGACACGTCTAATTTTATCGGACCAAGCCGGGACCGGTGCCCGACCGGTGCTACGGCAGACCGTAGCGCAAGCGTTACCCTGTGTGTTCTAGCGCCTCCGAACCGTTACGGGATTCCCCGGTTTGCGACTCCCCAAAAGTGCATCACGTAATCCAATTAACGACCTGGACCAACCTGCCCACTAGGAACCGGTTGAAGCAAAGCTGAGCACGGGTGTGTGGGTGTGGAAAGTTTCATTTTCATTCTTACCGACCATGCGCACCTTTGGAAGCTTTTTTCTAGGACTTTCCAGGCTGTTACACGGGAGGAATGACGGGACACCCCGGACACCTAGTAACGCAATACTGACGTTGATTGACACAGCCCACTTCACCGCCCATCGAAATAGCAACCAGGGGAAGTCGAGCGAAGTAGTCGGTGATTGAAATCGAAACCCTCACGGTACGGGTCCCAGGTCAGGGACATTCTTCGGGGGTCGGGGGATGCAATAAGCGGGACAAACAAATTAAAGCAAAGCTGGTATCGTGATTTGATGGGTGCTCCACCTCCTAAACACCGGGTAACAGGTACGGGCGTTGGATTTCTATATTTCGCTGACGTCTTTCACGCCCCCTCCCCCCAGGTACAATTTCTCCCAAACAATGTAACGCACGCGATGGTTTGAATAATTACTGCTGCTCGCCGTTGCCGTATTGGTTGATAGGGTTGTCAGATTTATCACCCCGGCCCCTGAATGTAGGCACCACGCGCAGCGTAACCGAATAAAAACTTCATGGATCATCCGACCGCAGCGTGTCCCAAGCGTGATCCGAAATCCGAAAACGGTAAGCACGTGTAGCGCAAGTGTACATGTGGTTGGAAGGATACACATTTAATACATTTTATGCACTGTTTTCCATGTTTGCACTGTGGTCGGATGAAACGCCAGAGCGGTTGCGAAGTATTGGAACAATGTGGCAGAACACGACGCCAGAATATTGGGCTTTATGAAAGCGTTCTGAGTGTGTATAGGGGTTCTAAGAAAAAAAAATAATAAATTCCAATTGTGTGAAGGATGTAAATATTCGTTCAATATCTCCTAGCTTCTCATCTCACGGCGGTAAAGCACGAACCAAAGGATCTATCGTTTCAACACTTCTGCCAGCCATGCCCGACGGTCGTTTGAGGGCCACCCGTTGTACACATACCTCACGCGCGAAAGTGAAATCGATACTGCATGTGCCCGGAGACTGGTGCTATTTATGCAGCAAATAATATCCTGCATACATACATTTCGGCGGCACCCATTTGCTTCTCGTTTTTCCACCGTCGATGGATCGATCGAGCCATGTGAGTGGAGCAGCTCAACGCCGGCGACAGGATGGCGCGATGAAATACCGAGAACTAGCGTACGTGAGGCAGCAGTGTGCTCTTGTCCCGCCTTTCTACGCTCTAAAGAGATCCTCCAGGTGGGGAGAGGGGATGAGGTTTAGCATTGAAGAATGAATATTTGACACCACTGCTCGAGGCTGTTCGTTAACAAAGGAACAATATTACCTTGCACACGTGTAGAAGAGGGTGTTCTTCCATTGCGTTCAAAGGTATGGGGCGCCCACAAAAGACCCGCATCTTCTTTGCGTCAGCTCGGATGATGTGACAGATTTGTGTGATGCGAAATGAATCAGCTGTTCTGTCTGGTAAGTGACCAATCTATTAGATGCTGAGCGGTGCCGATAAGATAATACAAACTCCAACGACACAGCACCAGTGCTACAAGACACCTCAACACACTCATACCTAAATACCCTGTGCTCATAAAACAGGGTTGCTTGGTTGGCTTAAAACCGTTTTGATACTGATATAACGATATACGCCATACGCCATATTACGTTGATTCCAGGTTACGATTTTTTGTCCAACAGACTCTATTAACTTTGACAATGCTCATGGATTCACTATTGGGTATAGGTTTTTTTTTATATGGTCCATCAATATTTAACTCCAACTCATCGTATTATTCTCCCATGTATAAAGATTAAAAAGTTTACAATTGGCAGACACCGCTAGCCGTTAATAGGTGGCGCTAGATTAAAGTAACATTAAGTAAAGGAATGTTCCGTGTGGCATGGCTTCACGAACAAACACAATGGCAACGAACAAACACAATGGCATAGAGTGCTGCTTTATGTCAGACCCTATGCTTTATGATTAAAACTACAAGAGTGCTGCTTTATGTCAGACCCTATGCTTTATGATTAAAACTACAAACACCGTCAGAATCGGTAGGAAACCCTGTAGTCTTCTCCATTGCAAATTGAATATAGGACGCTTACATTAAAAATATGCCACGCCGGGGTCAGTAATCAACGCCTGTTACGCGTCTCGGCAATCTGCACCACTGATAAAAACACGCCCGAACGGTTGCTTCTCTCTCGCTATAAAGTACAATATGCAGGCACCCACACGCTTTAGTTGCCCTCAGACATCAATTCCGCGAAGAAGTGTAATGTGATATTCTAAGGAAGTGTTATAGCAAACCTAATCAATATGACGATAAGCGATCGGGTTGGTCAATTAGTGGCCTTGTGTTTGCTCGTTTCCCCATTTGTTTCTGGCTACAGAATATTGGGCATCAATACTAGCCCGAGCCGATCCCATGTGATCGTACAGGATGCGCTGATGAAGGAGCTGGCCCGTCGAGGACATCACGTTACGATGGTTAGCCCATACCCCGAGCCGGAACAGCTGCCCAACTATCGCAAGATAACGATCCCGATTGACGCATGGGCTTCAGGTGCGGGGTAGATTGCAAGAAAAACGAAGTGTATGCTAACCTTTACTTCTCGTCGAAAGATTTCACGAAGACCATCTTCGAAAACACCAACTCCCGGTGGGTGATGTTGCAGCTAATGCCGCAGATGCTGCGTGCCAGTGCCGTCCCGATGAACAAGACGCTACATTCGACCGAGTTCCAGAGTGTGCTGAAAGAGCCGGAAGGATACGATCTGCTCATTACCGGCATCATGAGCGATGCAGCGCTCGGTGTGAGCTACAGGCTGGGCTGCCCAACGGTAGTGGTATGCCCGAATGCACCGATGGCGATTGTGAACGAGCTGGTCGGAAATCCAACACCGATCTCGACCATCCCCAACATGATGATGGGTCTAACGAACCCGATGTCCTTCGGGCAGAGGTTAGCAAATCTTGGCGGTTTCTTTTTTGACGAATTGTTTGCGATGGTGTGGAAGTACTACCAGCGACAAACTTACGAGTAAGTAAGACATGGCCAGAGGGAGATTACCTGTCCACACACAGGTCTGATAACGAGCGGTGGGGTCTACGTCTTTTCAGAGAGCACTTTCCACCGGCTCAGTATCCATCGTACGACGCGGTGCGCAGCAACGTATCGCTCGTATTTCTGAACCACCACTTCACGAAGGGCACTCCACGGCCCTATGTCCCAGCGATGGTAGAAGTTGGTGGTTTACAGATCAAAGAAAACCCCTCCCCCCTGCCCGAAGACGTCCGCAAGTGGATCGAAGGTGCGGAGGATGGAGTGATCTTCTTCAGCCTTGGAACGAATCTGCTCAGCTCGTCCATACCGCCGCCGATGCTCGGTGCAATCCTGCAGACCTTCCGCACACTCAAGCAACGCATCATCTGGAAGTGGGACACACTGGACATGCCGAACAAACCGGCCAACGTGCTGCTGAAAGATTGGTTACCGCAGGATGACATTCTCGCCCATCCGAATGTGAGGCTGTTTGTCATGCACGGCGGATTGGGAGGCATTGCGGAGGCACTGTTCCACGGGGTACCGCTGGTTGGCATTCCCATGTTTGGCGATCAACCGGTAAATCTGGCCAAGGTGGAGAAGGAAGGCTGGGCGTACGTGCTGCAGCACACCGAGCTCACGGTGGAAACGTTCTCGAAAGCCGTTAATGAAGTGCTGCATAATCCGCGATATCGCGACAATGTACAGCGATTGTCCCAGCTGTTCCGCGATCGTCCACAAAGTGCGATGAATACGGCTGTCTACTGGACAGAGTACGTTATACGGCATAAGGGAGCGCACCATCTTAGATATCCGGGAGCGGATATGAACTTTTGGATGCGCCACTCGTTGGATGTGTTGACGTTCTTGGGCTTAGTGACATTTGTGACTTTTAAGTTGATTTTATTCGGTTTTAGATTTTGTTGCACAAGAAAAGCGATCAAGCTAAAGAGCCAGTAAAATCATGGAAGTTTTTGTTTTGATTTTTACTTACAAAAAACTCTTAGAACACCTCGAAGAACACACCGAACGTTGGCGCAAATTGTTATTCTACACAAATGGATTTATTGCCAAACACGCACACCCATCAATCGTGAAACGAAAGCTTAATTATTTTAAATGACAAAATGCTGCAGCCCGGTGTCTTATTTCTTACGACTTCATTTAACATTCACGTCCAGTAGAAACCCGAAGAACGTGCCATTACCGCATTTGTGCGGGTTTCCATTTTCAATCGGCAGAAACGCTGATCCCGGGAATGAAACCGAAAAAATAATCAACGCTACACATGGAACCAAAGTGTAAAAGTAGTCAGCAAATGGTTAAAAAAAATAGGGCCACCTGTTGACAAAACCGGTTTGCAAACACTGTCGGATATCAGACGTCCGTCCCAGGAGTATCCAAAGCGCGAAATAGGTCTATGCATTCTTTATGAGGAATTATTATTGCAGGGGTGGCAAACCAGAATAGGCTACACTTGAACAAATGAAAATAATTGTGCCTTTTCGTTTAAATCGATTCATCATGCTTTTCATCTACTTTCTTTTCATTTTAATAGTAAACGTAGAGATTTAAAGTAAAACACGAAACGTTTAATTTGCTCCAATGATTAAGATAGTTTTAGACTATTCACTTTCACGCTTGGTAGATAACGTGGAATCATTCGCCATCAATATTGAACCTTTTTATTAATATCAGTTTTATATATTTTTTATTATATTATCATTTTTAACGAGTATTGAGTATTTTTAATTTTTTGGTGGCCCAAACGTAGACAGACAATCATGTTAAGTGCAGCGGACATAAAGCGCAAAGCCTCGCTAGCATACTCTTGTTTTATTCCAACGTTCTGATGTGTAACCTTGGTTTACATTGTCGCCATCTTTTGGCTGATAGTAACAGCGTTAAAATCAATTATGGGATTATCATCCTATAATCGATGTTTTTAATCGTTTCTTGGCACAGAAACGGATATGTAAGTGACAATGAAAGATCAATGTATCAGTTTTATAAATCTTCACTTACAGTTTCACTTTTTTTTCAAAAATTATGCAAAAACACATTTTTAGTACAGCGTGGATGAAGATAACACATGCGATCTTCATGGTTTTGCAATATAAAAAAAATTAAAATATAACTTGTTTTTTAAGTTTTTTTTCCAACAGCATCAATTAACAGGGAATCGATTTAATCACGTATTATTCGATGCATTTCAATAAAAAAAACTCCATATTTTATTTGCATGATTATGCATCAGAAATAAGTAAGTTTGACACCTCTGGAATAGCAATACAACCTGATCAAAATTGCTGCTATACAAAAAATAGACAAATTTAACAATCGCTATACCATCCGGCCAGCATTTAGCGAAGAAATAAAGCAAGAAGTCACCCATCAACAAACCACCCTATGCTTTACTACCCCCCCCCCCCCCCCGCACGATCCGTTAAACCCATTCATTTGTCATGTCTCGCGATTGTTGAATTCAGAAGAGTTATTAAACGGATGGCGACGCCAGCGCTTATACTTGGGCGCGCGTGAGCGTGGGTTTCACGTTAGCATGCCCAATCAGCAGGGTTGTCAACCGATACGCGAGCGGTGACATTTGAGAGGAAAGACAAGAAGAAATAAAAAACCCGCTTCGAAACACACAATTGAACACTGTTGATTTGCGATTGACGTGACACATGCGAGCCGGTTTTGTTGGTGTGTAAAGCCAAAACCCTCGAACCACTCTGCGTCCTAAAACTTGTGGCGATTGGCGATTCGGAAACCTGTGAAACCGCAGAGTACCCGTGCCGCGATAGAACAAACAACAAGCCCGAATCGATCGGACCGCACCGGGGACAGGTGAATGGACTCGATCCAGAGCTTCTGTGCTAACGAAACTAGTTCGTACAAGTGCTCAGACTCAACTGTAAACAGTGACGGAAAAGTGATAAATAAACAATGTCAACGACCTGGCTAATGTCAAGAGGGACACTATTGAACTTTTCTTCGCCACTGTTGAACTTGGATATCCATCCAGCCACAGACACAAACACTCCTGGGCCTTAGCATATCTCTCTCGGCAGGGAAACGATTATCGCATCGCAAGTACACTCTGCACGCATGTCACTCCACTGCTCGACGACTTCTGAAGCACTGATCGATGGAAGTGCATAATTTAAGCGCCGCTTCCTGTCCTGTATGGTTCGCTTATATTATTTTTCCATACTCAAAGATCAATTATTTTTCATTCCACTTTGAATGGCACGTCATTTACATGTCACTTTTTGCGATACTCGTGAAATCGCACCAAACAGTACGAGAAACTTACGGTTCCTGCTTTCCAGTGGAGAAACACTCAAACTAGGGTGCAAATTACGATGCGTGGCAAGAAAATATGCCTATCCAAACATCAAAAAGCTAATTTACATTTCACGAGAGCGTATTATAATTGCGATCTAAGGTGTCAGAAGTTGCGTCGTTGCTTCTCGTTGCAAAAGTTTCACCTGGGTGTGATATTCATCAAGAAAAAGTGGAAACCAATTTAAATATATAACATCATTTTAATTAAGGTTTAATTGATTCAAGCTTATTAAGAGGGTTGCGTAACTAATCCCATTGATGACATCGACAATTAATGCGTCAATCTTCAACTTACCCATTGCCATAAGTTTTATTACATTTATTGAAAGAATCAGTTCGTCTCACAAATCACTCTCCGAACCACGGACACGTACCTGTGAGGAAAGAAAAAAGGAAAGTAGATTTCACCTTTAATCGCAACCGATCACAGCGCGGAAGACATTTCCTAAACGATCTCAAAAATTCTGTGATATCTAATGACGCATCGGACGAAGAAAAGAGACGCTTGATTGCCGCACAGCGTGCACAGTTCCTTGTGGTGTGATGACGCTGGAAAAAGCCCGCAGCAAACGCTTAATGATCTAGCAATAAAACAATGCATTCTTAATCTCTACTTCTACGCTTCGTCTCTTTCGTCTTTTCTCGTCAAATAATCACGCGCGCGCGCGAGAACAGTGAGCCCATCAAGAGCGAACCCCCGAACACTTTCCAAAACCGAGCTAACCCAAAGCAGGCGAAGAAGCAGCGTAGTGCAACTCGTTTAACGATATTTGTGCGCTTTAGATCTGGATTTTTACGAGCGTTCCTGCGCTGCGATTCTTGGTGCTTTTGCGTTTTACGCCAGAACTCGTTACGATCATTGCTTTCGAGTCGCAAAAAGTGGCACGATAAGGCAGCAGTGATCGAGCTGCTTTGGTACACCAAAGCTGCTTTGGTGTACACCTTAGTAACACCCAAAAAAAAAAACAGCTAGCAAGTAAATAAAACTCTACCCCTAAAAGCCACTGAACTCTTGGAGGCGGATGCTTTTGTACCGGTAGGTGCTGTCTAGAGTTTTCTTTTTTCGGGAGTTTGTTCACTGAACTGGAAAATATAATAAAACTACCGCCTCCAAAAAGAGTCTGGAGCTATCCGGTGTTAAACGGTGGTTTGGTGGAACATGCAATGCACCGTTTTCTGGAGAAGGAGTTCCTATCCCAAATTTTCTTTACACGTCTGCGCCTTGTACAATTTCAAAGGTGCAATCAGATATCTGCTGCAGAGAAATGAGCAGTTTTCACGATGTGTTTTTTTATCATAAATTAAAAGTCAACGTTTGGTTAAAAAACAGAACGGGTTGTCCTAATGGAAGATACAACTGAGTCAAAACCTGCTCCAGAAATTCATTTTCTGGATATGTAATTTTATTCGAACTGAATAAGCTTCCCTAAATCGTCCAAAATAAAATTCAAGATTTTTTATTACCCTTGTGCAATTTTTAAACGGATTATCTGATGCAACAGGTCTCAACAGGTTTATGCTTCCAACACGCCCCAACACGAGAGGCTCTTCAGAAGTGCAGGAAATCGCACCTTTTGTACACCGCTCCACCGATCGGTCCATTAATTTCCTGCAGCGCACTGGGTGCAGGATTCGCGGCGTATATAATCTGGTTCTGTAAATGCGTGAAGAAACACGATTTCTTCATAACCTAACATTATGACTGCGCCGGACGGTTCTCGCCAGTGAAGGTGGTTCTTCCGCCTTTTTGCCGCCCGAGACGAACCAAAACGTGTCCAAGCGGAACGATTTGTAAAGCTGGTCGGGGAAAGAATTTTCAACCATACCTGCACGGGTGAAGGTCGCCGGCATTGATGGTACGCGTCAGCTGAAGTGTACTCACTCTAGAGTGGACATCTTGGGTGCCTCAAAGCATCGAGTCTGTCGAACGTTAACCAACGTGATGGGGTTTGTGTTGCAAAAAGAAAAAAAAAGGGTTCTTAAAACCGCAACACTACACAACACACCGCGGACACTAATGATAATGCGGGCTGCAGCTTACTTATCCACAGAGCATATCGTAGCTGTGGATTATAGAGAGTGCGAGGGCTATGCACGCTACGTTCCATTTGCATTAACGGTCTACGATTAATCCGATTGCGATTAAGAGCTATTCTTAAGTGCTTCAGTGAAACGATTATCGATTACCTGTCGACGGGATGTTTTTATTCCTCAATCAAATGAAGACGCCAGGAAGAGAACGCATTATAGATGGTGCATGTAATAAATAGTACCGTAATGCGTAGCACAATTCAATTAAAGAACAGCTCCATCAAGGAGGGGATTTCATATTAATAGCTAGCGCAATTTTTTAGAACAATTGTGACATCAAATTATTATTGTTACGCTGTCTTGATGATTTTAGCTATCGACTGCAATTATATTATTGCTTAATTTATTTCTACTCCTAAATTTTATTCAAACATTTTTAGGCAATCAAAATAAGGCAAACAAATGGACAGAGATAGATTTGATACTCACATTGCATACTTTTAGGGGTTTAACGCAGTGAACCAAGCATTCTATGATGAATGCGCCTGAAGCTATGCAGTTGGTATGAAATCAATATTTTACTTAGTATTTGGAGGCAATTATGAAAGTAATTTCCTCTGAAATACGAAATAAAAACAATAAGTACATAAAAAAGTACCACTGCTGCTTTATTCAACCAAACTGCTGAATATCATACATTGCACACCCTCATTACCAAGCCCATTACAACGGTAAGGGAACATGATTCAATTTACCCTCAAACTCAATTGCCTGCTAAATAAAATATGATTCTCTGAAGATTTTTTGCACCTATATGGTACCGTTTTCTTTCCAACAAAACAGAAACAAAACACCGATCGAATCGGGCAATTGAACTGGCCGGTCTCTGTTCTTCTTCGCACGTGAGACCCCATCTGTACCTGTATCTACTGCGCCTCAACAAGTCCCAACAGCCGCTCTGGGTTGCGTGTGCCCATGTGTTGTGGCGAGGAAAGGTGTTGCCACAAAAAAACAACACAACACGCGGCCGCTTTCGATAAAATGAAATTTTCAGACCAATTTAAACGAGAACCTTCTTGCGTGCACGGTGGCTCTTGCGAAGGTCACACCTGGGGCGTTCTGCGCTGGGCAGGCTGATGCCTCTTTGCACGGTTGTTTGGTGTGGTTTGGCGCTCGGACTGTTTGTGGTTTTATTCGTGCGGGGAGAAGGAAAATATGCAAAATACCACGACGAAAACGATCGCTTCAAGAACAGCTTCTTTCAAACGCTGATGCGAGATGCTTGTGACTTGTGAAAGACCCACCTATTGGAAACATATCTATCCCGTCACGCAGCGTTGGACTTAAAAAAACACCTCCCAAACTGTTTCAAGCCATACGCTAATTTTATTCCCAAACTTATTGTACGAGAAACATATGTTTCAATCCAAAATGGCATGGGAAAGAAAGGAAGCATGTTCAGCGGAGAAATTGTACACATATTGCGTACACTTTCATCTTTACACACTATTGCCTAAGAGGTAATTATATGTATTAAAATAATTGCAGGACGATTTCGTTCGTTCCCCAACTAACTTCCCTTTCGGAAACATATGGCAAGATGGTACGACAGTATCCACGAAAATTCTGACCGTCCCCCCTTAGCATGGAACATAATTACCTAACTTCTCCCAAAATTGTGCCATTGTGCAATTTTGTTTCCCAATTCCCTCTCTATGTAAATGGTTAGAAATAATAGTCACCAACTTACTTTCCTCCCATTATCCTTAGCGTCATTTCGGTTTTCAAAAAGGGTATGAAGAAAAAAAACGAAACACATTATTTCTTCACACCAAACTTTGGCCACGATTTAAACCCACAATTCTCAACCAGCTAGACCGCTTTCCCACCGAGCGGGTCGAAAAATCGATGAACAAAAAAGACGAATAATTTCATTCAATTATGCATTTGTAATTAACGAAACACACTGGTTGGCGCACACCAAATCACCGTCGGCACCGTTTATTGCACGATGATTATGTTGCATGCATCATTACCACCGCTCGAGCGAGTTGAAAAGCACGGGTAGCGTGAAAGGGGAGTTACAGTCGGCGAAGAATTTGCACTCAAAAGCCCATAGCGACTGTAACAAACGACGGTGAACGACGCGGAGCATTAGAATGGGCGTACAAAAGTGATTTAAATCACCTTTGCATTGGATCGCGTTAATGGTGGGTGGGTCATTGAAATGGCAGTGTGCGAACGAGCTGGCAAACCAATATCGTTTTCAAATCGTTTCGAAACGAGGGACGTTATTAGATCGCATCGCGATTTTTGCTTCTTCTTTTGTTTGCAAAGTGAAGATGGATGCGGAACGTGCTCCATCGGGGTGTGTTGCTGATTGGGTGTTTTGAAAAGTTTCGTGCTACAAAATAGCCAGCTGGACTGCATCGATGCGGAACATCATGTAAATCAAAGGTCGTTTTTTTCCCCAATAAATGTACCTCTTATTTTCACTTAACTTAAAATTCAATTAAAAAATAGGAATTAGATACAGTGAGTCCAGAAAAAGTGAAAACTAGGCAAGCGCAATTCATCTGTCTCAAAAATACACATCGAGTTAGCATTAAAATTGAAACGGTTTTCTCAGTTTTGTTTTTTCCAACGGTGATGAGCAACATGTTGGCGCTAGCATAGCACAAGATTGCGCTTGTGAATGCGGTTCGTGTAGCTCTGTTTTAAGAAAAAAGCTTCAAGATTAAACAAATTTTATCAATACAACGATCGTATGTAACTCAAGTCCTGGAATCGTATATATTTCAAGGTGACAATTACTCGATTAATTTGCTATATTTATAATTTGCTCCCAATATAATTTTCCAAAAATCCAATTCCAATCCCGGATAAAAAATTACGAAGCAATGAGCTCTTTTGGAATCCCGGCCAAACTGATCAGGCTATCAAGAATGACCTTGATCAACGTCACATGCCAAGTGAAGGTGGATGGAAAACTCTCAGGATCCTTTGCTACCACCAAGGGTCTGCGCCAGGGGGATGGGCTTGCCTGTCTCTTCTTCAACCTGGTGCTAGAAAGGGCCATCCGTGACTCGGAGGAGGAGACTTCGGGAACCATCTTCTACAAGTTAACCCAGATCTTGGCATACGCTGATGACATAGACATCATTGGTCTGCGCTCTCCTATGTGGCGGAAGCCTACCAAAGGATCGAGCAGGCGGCAGAGGACCTGGCATTGCAGACTAACGAGACAAAGACCAAGGTGATGGTCGCACCACCAGCGGCCCTACTAACAAATACGGATAGGTGAACGCACTTTCGAAGTCGTCCCAAATTTCACCTATCTCGGGTCAAAAGTCAGCACCGATTCACTTATGCCTCTGAGACATGGACTCTGTCCAAATCTGACGAAACCCTCTTAGCCGCGTTCGAGAGGAAGATGTTCAGAATGATTGTTGACCCCATACGTGAGGAGGGACAATGGAGGAGCCGATACAACGACGAGCTGTACGAGCTGTACAACAACCTTACTGCTGAGCAGCGGATTAAGCTCGCCGGGCTCCGGTGGGCTGGCCATGTTATACACATGGACCCTGACGACCCAGCCCCCCCCCGTAAAGTCCTCTTGAGTCCCCACTGGACTGGAGGCGTGGTAGGCTCACAGAGGAGGCGTGGTAGGCTCAAGCTGAGGTGGGATGATGGCGTTGAGGCGTCCGCCATTAAGGCCGGGATAACGGATTGGCAGATTACAGCACGTCGCCGTGAGCGGTTTCGGAGTTTGTTGCAGCAGGCCAAGACCGCGAAGCGGTTGTAGCACCCGATAAGTTAGTAAGTAAGTAAAAATCCAATTTGATGTTGGACAAGTCTCAAGGTCGACGTGAGTAGTTTTTCGAAAGAGATGCTTTGCTAAATCAATGCTCAACAACTAAATGAAGTTTTTTTTTCAATAGTGTTAAAGCAATTAAATTTCTAACAGTGCTGTTTTTATGACCTTTAAAAATGATATCAACGTTCGTATTTTTTTTTTAAATGTAAATGTTAATTCCAAAAAACCAGCAATACAGCATTACTGTTTGTACGGGATACAACAGCTCTAAAAACTTGATTAAATAGTTTACTTGTATGAGTTTCAAGAACCCTTAGTTTTGAGACTGTCAGCAACTAATTCTCATCTAAATGGGTTTAGTTGTCCAAAAACACTCCAACCTCAAGATAAGTTTTACTCTCTCGGGTTTGATCATATAATATTAGAAGTAATTAACGTTAAGATTTAACTTTACTGTAGCGAGCTTTTGATTTATCTTTTTATTTCAGCATCCTAAAGACTTCTTTTGAAGTAATCTAAGAAAACTAAGTGTTGTGCTGCATAATTCCATATTTTGTCAAATCATCCGCAACACAACTTACGCATCAACCTCAAAACATCACACGTCAACCCATCGCTCTGGTGCGAAAAGCTTCAACACCAACGCAAAACACACATAAAGCTTTAAAAATCCATCTTTCACTCAACCTTTCTCCCGCAGACCAGCCCCGAACGGCGCTGGTTCCAGCTTGACGGCTAGCAAATCACAACGCAACTTCAAACTCCGCCAGCCCGTATGGAACTCAACCTTCATAAAACATGTTTATGATTGATGTCCGCCCCACATACACACGCTCAGCGTATTTGTATTTGTGTGTATATGTGTGTGTGTGCTGTCTTCTGATGGGAAAACCAGCGATAGTGAGGAATGGAAATAACAAATTTCGAACGCCCCGGCTAACTCTCGCCGTGCTGTGCACCATTCAATCAGTGGAAAATCGAACACAATTCGCACCGCACTCCAGGGTGGCTCCCGGGACTCTGCCCGAGCTGGCAACTTTAGTGTGGCCGACCGGACCGATTCCCAGGCGGATCGAAACATTCAGACAATGGTGCAGATTGAATCTCGCTCACTCGCGCCCCACACAGAAAGTCATCCGCACGATTGGTTCTGGTGGCAATGAAACTCCACCCGGGGGTAAACGGAGGAGGGAAACAAAATGGAAAAAAAACCCTGCGTACAGGCAGACGAAAGCAAAACAGCAGCAACAGCAAGAAAACCTATTTTCACCTGCCACCCAATGTGCCACCCCAATCAACAGGGTTGAAGGACAGGCATTTCCGTTTCGTTACTCGTTTCTTCCCCGTTCCGGAGGATGATGATCCGATTCCACCTCATCATCGCCTCCCACATTCGCATCCTCCCCCCTCCCAAATGAACTTTGAGAAGCAATCGTTGCGGTGCGAAACAGCCACAAGCGAGTTTCGTTTTCTTACTTTTACAGCTTCCCTTCTTGCGGGGGGCACCTGCAGCCCGGCGCAACGTGAAAACTATGGCACACACGGAAAAGCGTTACAAAATCGTGTGAATTTCCCCCGAACCGCACGATAGCCCTCTCATCGATAGTTTTTTTTCCCTTCTCCATTTTTTGCACTCCCTCCAAACAGCGTTTGCCTGGGAAAAAGCTAAATGCGATGATAACAACAACAGCGGCGGTGGCAAAATATCATCCGGAGTTTTCCACCCGACCGGGACCCCTTTGGGAAATGAATTTGCCTATCACAATTGAGCCCGCGGTTTTCGACATACGCAAAATGCAAAAAGGGTGGAAAATTGGCCTTTCAACCATCACACTTTTCCTACGGGGGGGGGGGGGGTGGTGGTTGGTTTTTGTACAAGAAAACACAAAGATTAAATTTGTGCTCTGCGCTTTTCCAATCGCTTCTTCTCGCGGTAGGACAGTGTGAAAAGCCGACAGCAGCAACACTTTCGTACGGTGCAGCTGAAAGTGGTACAAGGAGAAAGTGTTGGACTTTGCATGAAATGATCGTTTGATGGCGGCGATCGACAACAGCAGCAGCGATCCGGGTGGTACGGGTGGTACGCGTGAAAGTGAACGGTGTGTGTGGAATGTGTGTGAAAATTGCTAATGCTGTTGTGAACGTGTTTAAACGCACAACAGCAAATTTCAGGGCAACATCATTTTGGGGAATAAATTATTTCAATTTCGTTTCAGACCTTTCTCAAAAGAAAATAGGGGTATCAAATCAAACCATTGGAGAAAATTTAAAAAAAGGAATAAAACAGTCAGTAACGTAAAACAGACAATAATCAAAGAGTTTATACAATAAATAAAAATAGTATGACAATTTGAGAATTTTAAATCCACGATTAAGAAAACCCCGAATGAAAGTAAAATCTTATAAAAGCAATTGAAAAAGTAAAATTGTAGATGAGCATTTTTAAACAAAAAATATAAAAGTAGAATATAAAAGTTTAAACTGAAAAAAACAAAAGATAAATTGTAAGGGCTTTAAAGACTAGACGCATAAAATAAGCATGATATAAAATCATTAACAAAAACAAAAAACGAAACAAAAGAACAAACAGCTAACAACAAAAGTAAGGCTGCCAAAACTTTAACAAAAACTCATCAAAATTATAAAAAAATACAACGAACATCAATGTAACATATAGCAAATGAAAATAATAAAAAATCCCCAAACGCGGAAAACAACAATTTGGATAACGAGATCACAATTAAAATCCCTCACCCGTTCGCTTCTCACTTTCACGCTCACTTTTCTTTGCTTGACTCTGCTCCGTTTGTTTAACATTGAGTCTCGTTAAAAATCGATCATTTTCTACCATTTGGCACAGTTTGATCGAGTGAGTTTTCTCCTGCTCATGTTTTGATCGAGCTATTTAAATGTTGCACTTCGGTGGTACTTTTAATTTCAATATATGTGTTACTTTCTTTCTTTCTTTTTTTCTCATTCACTTCCATATCGTTTCCTTTATGACATTATGCATCAATAAGAAGCTGCCCGCTGGCCTATATTAAACAAAAAAATAAACAATTTAAGACACAGGTATGCGCTATGAACATTATTATTTTGCTTCACTCCAGCCGTATTACACTATTATAATAATTTCCTAGCTATCGGTTACCTCACTACTGCCGTTTTTCGGTCCTCCTTCGCAAACGCTGCAAAGTCTCGCCCGGGCATGATTGACTTCGTTTCACTTGTATTCACCGATTTTCGCTCGATCACCCCTCGGCTATACCTTCTTCGCACCAAACCCGATTGTTCTATACAAACGACTAATTATGAGTATTGTTTTACACAGTCAATTTTCGGCGACGGCCTTTAATTAACCCCCTGCCCGGCACAGATTTCTAAACTCCTTTCCAACTCCTTCCTTCACTTTTTGCTAGCTGTGAGAAGATGCCACAATAAAGCAAGCAGAGAAAGAAACGGCATCTGCTCCGATTAAATTTGTCACCACCCCGTTCTCTACCGGCCTTGCCTCCCTTGCGCGGTGCTGTTTAGCTAATCGTGGGGAGTTTGCGAATAAAAAAAACAGCAATCCATGCCAACGATGACCGTTATCCGGCAAGACCGCTAATTTTGGAAGATTATCTATGGGCTACACCCGCCCATCCATTCGCCGTGCGGCGTTCGGGTTCCCGCGGGTGTCGCATGGGAATGGCTTCTTTAGATAATTACATACATTTGAGCGAAGATAATGCTGGAAGGATTATTAAGATGGTTCATTAAAATTGTCTTTTCCGTTTTTGTTGTTTTTTTTTCTTGCTTGGAATGCAACCACCTTCACAATTGGAAGTGGCTGCTACCTGAATTGCAATAATATTAAACGAAGTGGTTAGGTTAGCTATGGTGAACATACCTACTGCTAGGATTAGTACACAGCACGTATACAACACGCAACACTGTCTTGAGGCACTCTTGGTATAGTCTTCCGTGTGAGTATTTGTTAGTCTTCGTCAACTCTGACACTCCTCTCCTGAGGTACCTACATTTTTACATCTTCTTCACTCACCGCTACAACAAAACGCTTTACGCCCTTTACTAGCTAAGAATTGTTTAAACCTATAAACGAAAAGAAAAAACAACGTAACATACAATAGCTTTTTAAAGAATCTCTCTCTCTCTCGTTAGAAGATCCCGCACCGCTTCTGGAGCGGCTTGCGCTTCACCAATGGCCTCGTCAGGGTGATCGTGTTGCTGGCAGCTTTCGACTGAAACGTCGGACTAAAGGCACTGATCGTCGGCTGGCTGATCGGGGCCGACTGGCTGTACTGTTGCTTCATCATCTGGTGACACTTGGTCGCCAGGTACCGGAACACCGTCGCCACGTTTACGTCCTCCTTCACGGAGGTGCGTATCAGCCGGCAGCCGAGCGAGTGGGCCAACGTTTCCGCCTCCTCGAACGACACCACCGCCTGATCCATCAGGTCGATCTTGTTCTGGACTAGCACGGTCGGTATTTCGCTACACTCGTTCTCCACCTTGCGCTTCCACTCGCGGATCGCCTCGAACGACGCCCGGTCGGTGGTGCTGAACGTGAGCACGCACGCCTGCGCCCCCCGATAGTACGCCTTGGTGATCGCGTCAAACTCCTCCTGGCCCGCCGTATCCCACAGCATGATCCGTATGTCCTCGCCGTCGATTTCGATCTGCCGCTCGAGAAAGTCCACGCCGATCGTTTTCTTGTAGTCCTTCGTGTAGATGCCCTTGCAGTACCGCTGCACCATGGAGGTTTTGCCGACGCCACCATTGCCGACCACGATCACCTTCAGCGCTATCTCCAGCTCCTCCTCGAGCATCTTGCTGCTGGTGATGACTTGATGACGCGGTGAGAGGTGTGTGTGTGCGCGCTTCCAAAGCTAGTCCAAGCTCTATATTGCCCTCTTCAAAACTAATCGCACACTACTCTATCCCCAATGTCCAAAGATCCTAGAAGTTCTCATGGGGAACTTCCCATAGCCGCTACCGTTTGCTGACGGCTTAGCTACAACACACATAACGGCCCCCCGGAGACGAAAGGACACATGGAACAGGGACGACCCAACCAGCCCAAGTTCTCAGAAAAAAAAACCGTCAACCTCTCCTAGACATCGCCCAAGGAGTTTCAAGCTTTTGTGAACAAAGTTTTTGGGATGCCGTGCGTAAGATTTCCGTCAGCAAGGAAGTCTAGTGTTGTCGTTCCCTGTCTGATTTTCGTCCGAGGAACACATCGTGAGTCGCGTGTATTGGAGGGATATGTCAACCTGCAAATTTGCAAAAAACCAATGGAACATGTTATTGATGAGGGAATGCCAATTATCTTATTTTTTGTAAGGAGAAAAACCTTTCCAACGCCAGATAAGATACAGAATTTTATGTGCAATGTGTGTTAGGGTCTAGAAGATCACAAACTACTGCTTGTTATTCGCCACTGTCAGGGTTCAGTTGCGAGGCATAGGTGTGCAGGGAAAGGTTAATCGAAAAGTCAGTCAGTTATGTTAGCCAGGTCCGGAAGACCATCGTACAGAAGACGGAAGGGAATAAATATTTCATACACACAAAATGGATTGCCGGCTCGATCGCTTCTTCGCCACGCGTCGAAAGCGGATCAATCGTGCCTCGGTTGCATAAATAACAAATCAGTTACAGTGCGCGATTGCTCCGTTCGTTATTGTGTGCCCTTGGAAGTTGGTTTTCATTATTTCCCTCCCTCAACTCGCGTTTCACATTCCGAACAACAACAAAATGTGCATCGTTGCAGGTTAGCCCTGCTGCAACACAATCAATCGGTACGCCGGGTGTGTTCGCTCGGCCACGGGGCAAAGGTAGAGTTTCGTTCCAGATATTCTAAAGGAAATCCAACCAGCTTTTGCATAGGAAATATCCCCCCTTCCAAAGAAGAAACCGTCAATCATCAGCATTTTTGTTGTGGAGAGGCGGAAAGTTTGCGTTAGTGGAAATAAAAAAAAAATCCCAATCGCACAGAACCAGACACATTAGCATAGCAAAAGTTTAGCAACGAGTTGTGCTCGTTCTGCACATGACCCTCCCGGCAAGATGCTAGACGCTGGACGGTAATAGAAGATTGCAAACCGAGCAGCAAAAGCATTGTACAGAGCAAAAAAAGTAAATGGAAAGGATTAACATAAATAAATACAAACAAACTAATCTAGAACGGACGGTGTTTGTGTTTTGCTTTTCACTCATCCGTTTAACAGTGCTCGGTGCTGAGTCGAGTGATGCGATTTTGTTGCCAACTTGCCTGCGGGGTTGCGAGTCACCATAGCAGTGATAGTTTTTGTCATCGGAGCAGAATAGATAATGAGCTGTACGCCTTTTTGACATACCCATGCTCTCCCTCCAAAGGAATATTACTTCTTGTGCTGCCTTTTGCGAGGTTCGTGAAGTCTTACACAAAAAACGTCATACTCTTCCCATTCCACCCCTGTCAAATACCACTCCTTTCGGTGACTAGTCCTCGAAATCAGTAGACAGGAAAATTGATTGAAAGAATCGATTGGACGGACTGCATAAATCATATGCGGTAAGCGGGTAAGGCGAACCGAAAAGGCCGCCGCGCGGAACCGTTTGCGGTCTTCCGATCATCCCTCGCCACGCCGGGTTGGGAACCGCGAAACACAGCGCTCAAGGGGGAAGGAAATTTTATTATCATCGATGACCCGATGAGTGATAGCAAACTGTCCTTTTGAATAATTTCTCACATGTTCTCCTTCGCCTTCGCGTGTGTGTTCTGTGCGATGCATTTTGCTGCTCCGGATTTGATTTGCTAATTCTAGACACAAAACAGCAATAGTAAATAGTGGTAACTGCGTATCTGTGGCCTAGGGAATGGCAAATTGTACACAATTAACCTTACGGGAGGGAATAATTGCATATGCAAAACGATGGTGATGGACGTTTGTTGGACTGTGGAGCAGTCAAGTAGATTTCAATAATGAAATCAGTGCAGAACAATTCCTTATCCGATTGTTTTTAATTAATGTCGAGTTCAAAAAACCATTTTTCAGTTTTTACTAAGTAAGCTTTTGCAAAAATTTGTAAAAGGTTCAATTGCTGTGAAATATATGCACGACAAGGGATCGATTTTGATATTTCGGGCGAGGAAATATGATATGTGCACCTTTCATCGCTGGTTGGTTTGCTACTGTTTATTCGCTTGTGATTACAATAATTCAAGTAGTTCTTGCAGTTCTTGCAGCAAGAGTCAAGTAGTTCGTTCTTTATAACCGTTTCTTAGATTCCAATTCTTAATTAATGCTCTATTCAAATATTAAAAGAATTATCCTAATTCCAACACTTCCTTTTATATTTTTGCTTAAGATGCAAAAAGAAAGCATATAGGGTTAAAAAGCCTCTTTGAAAGCAATGAAACGAGATGTAATCAAATCGTAGTTTTAGTACTATCAAACAAACGGTCATCACAATCTTGTGTACAACTTCTATGGAGTTTGAAAGACAGTCTGGAAGCATCAATCGAATGCACAATACTCCAATGGAGAAATTTAATGATTATAATAAAATCTAAAATGCTCATACTAAACCTCTTGCCAGAATTTTTATCATGGAATAAATTAACCAATCCTTCGATCATATCTGGTACATAACTTCCTTTCCAGTGTTTTACGTTAATAAAATTGGAATAGTAGAAAACTTCCTTTAAATAGTTGGATGAGAATTTTACCACTAAAACCTCAACAAGTTTATCACTGCAAAAATGTGATTCTCAACTATTTAATTCCATTCACTCTGTAGTTGATAACCATTGGACAAAGATCTAAAGTAGAGCCACTCAGAGAATCGACTAAATAGTTCTGAGCGGACATTTTAAATGAAACTTCTAAACGCCTAACAGACTGGCTTCCAGTACTTCATGCATGTAACAAAATCACGTCCACATGGGACGTACAATTTCTTCATCAAGTGCCCAAGAGAAACCATACACAAGTTTGCTTTAACTACATTATTGCAAACTCCAAACTCCATGCCGACAGCACAAACTAATCGCATATTCCAGCATTCAATTCTTTCCAAAACTTTCTCACATTCCTCCTGCGCTCACGAAAAGCCATAGAAACTCTTCCTCCAAACCAGGTCCCCCCAAAAAATTGGACGGTTAGTAACAAGAAGTTCCCATAAATACGGCACAGCTTTCCCGCCCAAAATTAAGACGTAGCTCTTTGTCTGTTGGCCGAACAGTTTGCTCTTGTTTCGCTTCCACTCAACCCGCCTAAACAGCTTGCCTAAATGAGGAGCGGGCAAACTTGACATTGCATGCCGCTCCGTCGTGTGCTCTGCAATTACCATTACAGCTTGCTTGCCGCCCCACGGACCGCCCGGACAAACCTCACATCAACACCCGACAACCCATGGGACATTGAGCAGTTTGCAATTCTCACCCCTCGCAAACCCCTGCTTCGCTTCTTCTCTTAGTCTCTCTGCTGGTGGTAGCTAGACTTGGCACGACTGCGACTAAGCACCCCTAGCCATCCGTCAATCTCCGCACATGGCAGGTCTGGCACAGGGTGGGGAACATTAAAAACGAGCAAAAGATGCATCCCTAACGACAAAGGATGACGAAGCCGACATTAGACGACAGTGCAGATGATGCAGCCTCCCATTGCATCCCACTGGAATGATGGGTGGTGCAGGGTCAGGGGAAGGTTTTGAATTTGTTTTGGAACAATGTTCCCATGCCGCCACAGAACACTGGCTGGGTGCTCGGTTTGACTCGGTTTGCCGAATTAAACCGCGTGCATTTTGCAGCTGAAAACTTTCATCCAATTTGCGTTGCGCGAGCTCTCGTATGCAGATGTATTTATGGCCTTGCTCCATGGGAACATAAATTGTTGTTTTCGTCACCCCAAACCACAAACCATACGCGGGACAGACCCTAAAAGGTTAGTAGATGTTTCCTTTTTTTTGCTGGAGAAACTTCAGTCTCGGAAATGTGTTTGAGTCACGAGAGCAGTGGCTGCTGCGTGTCAATGATGTGTGCCAATTAAATTTCACCACAAGATAGGTTCTGTTTCTTTTTTCGCTGTCTGAAGAGTAGTGGTGTGAGAGCACCATCTACGGCGCAGGGCAGGCTAATTATTTTTGTACCTGTGATGTTTTATTACGCCTTTGATCAGGTCTCAGAAAATGTAACAAGAAAAGTGAAGCATTGATGGATGTTTCTTAGCTCCTTGGCTCGTTTTTCGTAAAACTAAATTGAATACAGCACACTTCGGTGGGTATTTCATCTTTTTGAAATGAGAAGAAAATGGAATGAGGCATCGAACATGATCAAAGTACTTTTAAGTACTTTTAATTAGTACTTGAATTCATTTTTCACTTTAAAATATCGTTTTTTGATTAGAGAGTAATATTTAGAGTGACTTTAATTCATATTTAATGAATTCCATTTTAGTTCGTGTACATATAAAATATTCTAGTAATATATTAATTTAATGCAAAAACTTGTGTTTATATATTCGTAGTCAAGAGTAAGAATTTTGAAGCTAATTTTAATTCAAAATAGGATTTTTTTGGGGTTCATATATTAACTAACTTCTGCATAACGGCAAAAATCGACCATATTCATAACATTCAAAACTTTGTACAAATACAAAGATTTGATTAAGCAGAACTACACCCTAATAAATACAACCAACGCAATATTACGAAGATATTTAACACAACTGTAACAAAAAGTTGAACATCTAATTGGAACCTAAATTGAAGTACTTACAGGACTCTTATCGAACATTTTTTATCAAATCATTAAGTAAACCACCAACATAAAAAAATATATAAAAATATTTAAAACAGCTGGTCTGATATGTTTAATTAGATCGCATTAAGCTTGTCTTCAATTGAATGAGATTTTGCATCTAAAATTGTTAAATATTTTAAAGATTTTAGGTGGAAGGCTGGCTGAGAAATTCTCGTCAATATGTTTATAATATGTTATCTTATAAGAATTTCTTGTTAACGTCCATCTGAAGTGACTCGTTCAAATTCTACCTTATCGAGTTTTCTTGTAAATATAAATCTCTCATATGCAGACTTCTCTGTACATCAAAACCTTAAAACAAAGTATCCAAAAATCTTAAAAATAGATCTTCACATTGCAACACCTTTGTTGATCTTTCGCCGGCACTAGATCACTTCCGTCTAATGACTCACTTTCGAGTGTCACGAAGCAGACGCGAAATCCACAACCTCTCCGCACTGCTTTCTAAATTTTCCCGTCTTAAATTTCTCACCTCTAGCGGCCGTCGGTGATGGATGTGTCATCGGCACCACGAGCAGAGCGATCACTCCACCAAAAGACGCGGGGTGACAACCAACGCGACACGCCGTGCAGTGCCCTAGAGAGCTCAAGTTCAATGGCACATTTCAAGGAAACCGCAACATCGATCCACACAAAGAAACAGTGAGCAAAGAGACCAACTCAAAAATTACAACCCCCCGTTTAGTCTGGCTATTAGAGCCCGGCGGCAATGTGAGTATTATAACAAATAAAAAACAAAGCCCAACACACCAATCCCTACCCCCACAGGCAAGAGAACGTCGCTGAGACTTTTGGAAGGAATGAATTATTTTTATCCGGGGCCCTTTTTTCCCCACACTGCCCTCCAGAGTGGCGGGTTCTGTTGTGCTTGATGATGATGGAGGAGATTTGCTTTTTTTTTAAACATGATCAACTCTTTCTTCTGCTCCACTCATGATTTGCTTTGATCAGAGCTTGCGTGGAAAAAAATACAAATTTTTCACAATCAACCCAGGATTTGGCCCTCCAGCGTGTAGGGCGTCTTGGCTTCCACCGCAGCTGATGATGACGATAATGACACGATCGTTCTCCACCACCGGGATGGTAAGAACGTGGTCGGCCACATTAAGATACCCGCCAAACCTTCGGGATGCTGCTGCAGGGTGCTACCTTGCCTCAACGTTCATCGGAGCATCGTAATGCGCTGGAGCTAGAGCAACATTACCCTGGGCGACATTAGAACGAGTTACGAGTCCACAAGTGTGTCACCGCCTCGGGGAACGGCAGAAGGAACAACAGCAAACAGACAGCGTCCGTGAGTGGACAAATGAAAAGTTTCATCTCTTTCTCATCTATTCCCACCACCAGCGACGCATGAAGACGAAGATGTGGTCAGTTATTACAAAAAAGCAACCCTTTTTTGATATAAAACAGATAGAACGGCGAACCTTAATACATTTTGCTTCGAGCGAAGAACCCATTCTTTTATTTGCTTCGCGCTGCTGTCGATCATGCACAAAAGAAGTTCGTTTAAATGAAGCGTAAGAGAGCTTCATAGATAAGGGAAGCGTCATGGTCAAGCGGTTCGGAGCGGTAAAGACGATAATGATAAAGAACGAAATTAAAGCCCAACCATTGTCGTCGTACACATTCGTGCTGAGTTTGTGCTTTTCTGCTTTGAAAAGTTTGATCATTTTGATCACAGAATCTCAGACACGGGACAATCACTGGCAGATATTTGATAATGATTTTATGTTATTTTGAGAACTTATGACTATCCTTAAAATGTTGTATACTCGTGAACTTTCCTTGAATAATCATTCTAATGATAGTTTACTTTAAAAATGCAATTAAATAAAATTTAAATTATTCCCAAGTTGTTTTTGAAATTCGAAGTCTACAAAAAACCTCATTTTTGGACACAAACACTTCTAGTATATTTTTTTTTTCATTCGCATTGTCTAGACAGAACAGTTTCTTAAAAAGAAACTAAGAAGAATTGAAACTTTTACTGAAATATACTAACTTACTAACACGCTGCAGAATACGAATGCATCTTCGGCCAGGGGAAATGAAAAATGATTAAGAAATACAGAAGAGAAATATGTCATAAAATCAAAGTTATAAGAATTCAAAATTATCACCAATATATATTATTGATACAACAAACCAGAAATGATAAAAAAACTCTTTATTCAATATAATAGAATATAACAAAACTTAAAAGTACAAAACAAAGATTGAGAAAATTGGACCAGGAAGAAACTAAAACCAAAACTTCTATTGTCTTGAAGATAATGGCATGTAATTTAATTTTTGTGTTATGATGAATAAAATAATTAAACGGAAAACCATGATATTTTTATCAATTAAATTATATATTAAAACATTGTTTAAACTTTTAAGAACGCTTTTTTAAAATAAATATTTTTATTTTATAAGTCGTGGTAACTAGTGGTAACGACGTAGGGCTGTCAAAAGACCCGTCGTCGGTTCGAATCTCATTCGGACCGCTACCGCCCCCCATACGCAAGATTGACTATCCTGCTATGGGTACACTAAATCACATCCTCCCACCCCCCATACGCAGGATTTACAATCTTGATATGGATGGGTACACTCAGTCACAGAAAGAGCCAAAGCACAATGGTGTTCTGGTTAGGCCTTGACCCCACAGGGGTTGTTGTGCCAACTAAGAAGAAAAAGAAAATTTTAATTGAATAATATATTTAATATTTTTACTTAATATTTACTCTCTATCCATCCTTAGAGATATTTTTTCAATAAGCTATACGGCTTGGCCGTTACTACCAAATAAAAAAAATCAATCATGTATAACGATCAATGTCTGTAATAAAAATTGTTCAAAATAATAATGAATAATTGAGTCAATTGTAAAAAGCATAAATAAAAAGATATAACTAAATGATAATCAATATGGCCAGAGATGACCGATGTGAACATTTCTGAATTTCTGATTTGATGTTAAATAATTTTCAAAAATAATCTTAAACAATTTTACATTTACATTTTTCTAAATCATACACATTTTACCATTATATTTTTCTTTTATTTTGCTCGAATTTTTTTTTTACCAGAACACATTTTTTTTCGAGGAGCTCAATTATAGAGTTACGAAAATCCACATAAATATCGCTCAAGTAGTTCCTTGAAATATCATTTTATTCAGGATTCACTATAATCATAATAACGACCATTTCACTTTTCGTACTT
>KB670392.1:150559-213711 GCA_000349105.1 Anopheles epiroticus | reverse complement strand
GCCTCATTATGTAACGAATATTTTCTTCGCATTTTTCCAACTTCTTCTCCAACAACCCTTTGCCCAATGATAAGAAAATAACCTTTTACAGATTAAACACACCCACCCAACAGTGGATAAGGTTAACGCACTACGCGCCTCGTAACCTTTACCCCTTTTCTTTTCCCTTCTTAGTTAAAAACCGGAAAACTTGCGTAACATGGAGCACCGTGCTACTTGACATTGAAAATCGTACGTCATAAAGAGACCATTTATTTTTCAACGCACCAGGTAATATAATTGTACGTTGTGACATTCTTACCGTGGCGGGAAAAGGGAAAGAACCGAAAAGACAGTGAGTAAACCCGCGTGTGACGACAACTTCGGCATTACCCCATGCGTCAACCGATGCCCGCTGCGTGACGTTTGTCATTTCATAATGCCCAACGCGGTTAGGTTAAATTATTCAACTGCAAACGATTCAGTCGCGCCACAAAAGGGAATGGGCACAAGGGTTTTCCATATGGTTCTTATCGTCTTACCTCACCGTTCGCTATCACATCGTTGGATCGTTAAAATCGACTTAATTCTTGAAAGGAAAGATAGCTTGGTATCCCATGGATTTTTTTAACCATTTTATCATTATTTAATGGCTTAACATACTTCCCTAAAACAGAAATCATTTTACACATAAAATGGTAGATAAAGTAGCTTTGTTTTACCAGTGCAACACCAAAGTATAGGGAAATATTTTTTTTGCCAAAATAACAAAACAGCGACCAAATAAAGCCATAACCACACCGTGCATCGATCAAACAAGAATGGCACTTTTGTTTGCGCACAGAATGCGACATTGGCAGCAATTTTTCCCCCGTTGCTGCCAACAGTTTCTGTGGCCAAAAATAACCTCTACTAAGCATAGTCACACAACGGAAGGATAAAGAAAAAGGGAGAAAAGCTCATCTGCTTCCTTTTACCCAGCAAACACATCCGTCTGGACGCTGGAGTGGCGACAAACCGTTTGTCGCTGACGCCCAAAAATATACACTTTGACCTTCCCTCTGATGTGGTTTAGATTTCTTTTTTGGCAACCCTCCGCCCCGATTTTCTAGTCAAATTTTGGCCTCATTCGCTCAATCGCTGTTTGATTTCCGATCGATGAGCCCCTATAAAACATCCGCATATTGCCATTATTTTCTGCTTCAACGGCACCGGGCTAAAGGTCACCACCGTAGGTCCCCTGCCAGCCAAAAGGTTAGCATCGTAAAGGGATTTAGTATTTAACAAAGCGTGAGGGAGCGAGGGGGAGAGTGAGGGATAAAATAGATAAGAAGCACGCAAGGAGCATTCCAAAGAAACCGTTGTGCCCTGGAAAGTCATCCGTCTTTAATCCTCGAAAAGAGGAGCAAGGATTACTGTTTGCAGTATGCGAACGAACCCTAAAGATCGCATATCACACCCTATCCATAGGTCAGTGCCCAGAATATGGTCGGGAAAACTTTGCCCTTAAAAATGAAGCGAGTTTTTGAGAAGGAAAAGGTGGTTCTCTAGTCAAAGATAGAGCGCAAACTGAACGATAAGCCTTCAATAATTGGATGGCTTTCACAGATTATGAGCTCGTTAAAGTTGCTGTTAGTTGCAATGAGGATTGATTGTATGAGCGGATAGGGTGTAGCTGCTGGAAAGGGTTGAAAGTTTATTTTAATGCGCTGTAGTAAGAAAATCAAATCGATGTATTTACATAGTAACTGGACTATGTCTTATCATTACCAGAAATGCAACTTCATTTTAATGATTTAATGATTACTAGTTTTTCTAATTAAAAATTACATAAAAAATCTATGCGTTCTCATTTCTTTTTCACATAGAACTGCGTTATATCGCCACATTAATTGCATATGATAGAGTGGAAAAATGTAAAGGGAGTTCCAACAAATAAGCTCTGCACTTATTTGGTTGTAAAATTTTAATTAAAAAAAATCCACGAAGAAAAGCTGTCAGAAGTGGTGGATTTCAATTTCCGGGATATTTGTAAGGGTTGGTGAATTTTCAACTGGAATATTCAGAGATACAATGATGAAGTACAACAAATTCTGGGCGTAAAATTCTCATCCGTGAATCAAAACTCGGATAGATAGAATTTCAACCCAAATATCTGTTGATAGAATTTCATAAAAAGAATCTATATTTCTCGGTGAAATTGAAAATATAAACCTTCAAAGGGTTTCAAAATATTATTGTTCATTTGAAATGGCTTAAAAGAGAAACGCACTTTGAGTGAGATTCATCCTATACTTGAACCTTTCAAACGAAAAAAAAAACAATCCATAGAACAGATCAGTTGGCTTGCAATCAAAATGCAAACCAATATCATTTGATGAAGACGGGCACCGCTATCCAAACATTTGTATTGTCCCTTGCACCTCACCAGCTCCCAATGACGACGCACCCCGACGCCTGCCACTAGGAAAGAATCGAATCATCTTCTTTCCACCCCGGAAGGGCACGAAAAATCGATACGATGTGTATTGGATTAAATTTTTATAACACCACACCAATCGATTCCACCACCAGCCGGAACACCAACCATACCGTATTCTCCTCGGCGCTCAACACAGACAAGAACAGCAAAATTGATTCCCGTCCGTCGAGCAACGGCAGCTCATTTTCTTCCCACAGTACGGCCGCCCTGTTGTGCTTCGTTTTTTCGTTTCAATTTTCGCTCTGCCAAGGCGAAGAAAAACCTTTTTCCTCATTGCCAAACAAAAACCAGCTGATAGAACATAGCAGACAGAAGGCAGAACGAAAGTGGAGATGAAACCGGCGCAACAGCCTGGCCTCGCTACGGATGTGAATTTTCTTTTCACGGTCACGAAACAAAAAAAAAACAGGCACGACGCTGACGGTGGTCCGGCCTCAATCCGGCTGCCAAACCGGAACCCTTGCGGGCCATACGGGCACGCTCAATATTTCACGTGCACAACCTCTCCCACTCGCGGCGGTACCGAGGGGACTGGTGACCCCGTGCCGGTTGGGGGCGGAAATTTGGGGTGTGCAAATGGTTAGAGGCCAGCAAGTCAGCTGTTTGATTCGGCACCGGCACACCGAATCGTTTGGTTTGATTTTTTGGCACATGAAACGCGAGTAGCAGGCGGGTGAGTTTTTGAAAACATCACGAGACCGTGCACACTTTACGACTGACCTGAGACTGCACGGAGGAGGGGGGGGGGAGGATGAAAACAGCTTTGCAAATGGGTAAACATGGCGGTGCCGTGTTTATGCAATCGAAAATTACGTCTTTTTCATTTACTTTGCAATGGCATTGTTAAAAAAAACGTTAAATGTTTTCATGTTGCATACTTTTAGGGGAATACGGATGACAGGGTTTACCAAGACGTTTTTTTATATGAAAGAGAATGGCCAAAGCCTCTATAAAAATAATAAAAAAAAATATGAAAGAGAAGAGATAGTTTATATTGGCATGAGGAACATTTTTTGTGGATGTAGCGTTAACAAATTAGATTTGAGATTAAATTCAATAATACATGAATTATATACATATTATCTTAAAAAAGCTCATACATCATGAGATTAGCTTCTCTTTGAGAAAAGTTCACATGATTTTGCAGAACAAAGTGCAGCGATAAAAAATCAAGCTTGAACACTCTCATAGACGAAATTTAAAATATTTGTGACCACCAAATGTGTGACAGCTGTTCTAAAACACCTCGCGAATATGATTTTTTTAAACATACTTGAAAACCCCTCTCAACATGGGAACAGCCATTTTCGACTTACTGTTTGGCCCATTTTCATCAACCCGAGCTCTTCTATAAATTCCAACTGATAAAAGTTAAGCTTCCCACCCGGCACGTTCGATCAAACAGTTGAAAAAACTATGCGAAACACGAAGCCCTCCCGGAAAACAAACCTTCTCCTAGCGTACTTTTTTATAAAGAGAATGTAAATAAAAAAAAATAAAACACGATAGCACAGAGAAACTACAGCACGTTTAGGGATAAAGTTAGCTCCTACGGTGAAAACTCGGTCGAGGAAAACTCGCCCAGCTTGACCTTCACAAAATAAAATCCCACCAAGCCAGGAAGGGAAGCCCGAACCAGGGAAGCCCTAAGGAATACCGAGCTTTCTACAGAGGTTAGAAACGATAAAGGATACAGCAGCAACGGAAAACCCGAACAAGGGCCCAGGGTCAAGGATGGAAAAACGTCCGGCACCAAAAAGGAAAAATGCATCTTACCCCCCACATTTTGCAGTGTTGATTTGGTTTAAGTGTGTGACTGTTTTTTTTCTGTTCTTTCTCGCTCTCTGTACACCACCACCGTAGTTCTTTTACTTTAAAAGCCCCGTTATATAGGATGCACTGCAAATTTTACCTTTTTCGGTTGATTTTCCACTACTTCACTTCAGCACGTCAGCCCGCTCCAACACACTCCCCGGGAGGGACGAGAGTTGTCTGAAGGATTTGCTTTTGCTCTGCCGCGACTTCACAGCTCCGTGCTGGTGTACGTTTGTTTCCGCCTTTCTCTCCCTGGGATTAGTACGGCAGTGGTTGTTGTTTGGTGGTGACCGGTGAAGAAAACACGGATCTTCCAGCACAATGCTCTGCTCCACACCTTTTGAAACACTAACTTGTTTTCGATTTTCTTAACTTACACTGTATCACTTTCTGCACGAGGTTGCCTTTAAGCACGGATTTGATTACTTTCCTCACACCTGCTAGTTCATGTAACACACGTAGAAAGAAATAAAACTATACAGAACACTGTTCAAACACAACAGCTAAGGCGGGCAAATAAAACGAAAATAAATAAACTAATAATAAATGACAAAAATCACACAAAAAATATGAAATCACAATGTAAACCAACGAAAAGATGCAGCCTCTTCCACTGAGAAACTGACGATGGTCACAGAGAACGAAACAAAGCACCATTTTCACGCATTAATTTGAGCGGTTTTAAACATCTTTCAACATTTTAAGCTCATTCACCCACTCGACTCGCGGCACACACAACCCACGCGCAGCAACACACACACAGCCGCGCGCACGTTTAAGCTTCTCTTCTTTTCTCCTCTGCTGTTATCTTTGCTTCTGTTCGCAGCTCCTTCATTGCTCATCATTTCGCCGGTTCATTCGCCGCGTGTTCATCATGCGTTGAAACGAAAAGTTCGTCGACGATTCGATTTACTTCTCTTTGTCTTCTTGTTGTTTTTCCCCTCCTTTTTCCGTTTGCTTTTAACATGTTTATTTCTGCTTTTTTTTCTCTCTTTTTAACAAAGTTTCATAGCCGGTGTTTTGTACGCGATCCCGAGCACACACGCATACTGTTACTGAGCTGACTTTCTCACACCTGCCGCGATGGGTACGTACTGCTTCTTACCCGAAAGCATAGCAAGCAAAGAATACGACCAGAAGGTGGAAGAAAAATAATTGGAAAAAAGGGAAGCAAAACCAAACAGGACGGACAGTAAACCCATCGAAATGCGCGTCGTCGCCGCGTGTGCGCGCGCGCACCCGCGTATACACGCAAACGCTAAGCCCCTTGGACCACTCGACTGTTTTCGTCTTTTGTCTCTCTCGGCAGCCCACAGCATTCCGTGTTGCTCGTTCTTGGTTCCTTTTCCTCACCCCGAGCCAACAGTTTTGGAGCTTTTCGATGGAGGTTTCATCTTCAACTTTTCATTTCTGCTCTTCTTCTCCGGTGGGGAGCCTTCCATTTTCGGGGGTTTCTTTTACGCGTGGTTTCAGCTCTAAGCCACACTTCACTCTTTGCGTGTGTTTGTGTGTGAGCGGGTCAGAAGCATCAAGTTCATTCAGCCCGAACATCGTGGCTTTTCGTAGCCATCAAACGATGACACTCGCAGGAAACAAGTATTTTATTTTCGTTTTAAATTTTTAAAACTGTTATCAAATTAATTTCTCTACTAAAACGCGCTGCAACAGCCGCCGGCCTCACCTGTTCCATCGGAGCGGACCACGAAGCGCATAAAAATATGTTGATGTGGGCTCACAGGGGGATACGAGCGCGACGGAAAGCATAATGAATATTTTATTCCTGCTCTACCGAACGCCACGCCAGGAAACGATTGCATTAAAAAACCAGGGCGTAAAATGATTTTAATTACTTTTCGTCTTTTATTGCTGAACGAATTTTTTTGCACCTCGAAACGCCCCTCAAAGGTGCTTCTTGTAACGCTTCTTTTTACATACGCACGCAGATGAAGTGAATTGATCACAAGGGCTTAGAGCTACTGTTTGTAAGTGTCGCACGGAAATAGAAAGAACATATTTTTAACCAACTCTAGACACATTTTCCCCAATATTACACAAGACAGGTAAAAACTTCACAAAGACGATAGAGTAAATTTGAAAGAGCCTCTTCTTAGCTTACAGAAACAACAAACATGCAACATCAGCACAAATTCCGCATAAAACTTTAACCTCTTTTGACAACTTTGAGCAAATAAGAGTGTGCAAAACGACACTTTTTTAATGCCTTTTAAGATATCATTTTTTTCAACAGTCTGTTGCTTTTGAAGCTGGCACACACACCTGACGCGAGCCGCAAAAAAAAAAACCAAAAACTACACCACATGCACACAAACACCAAGATATGCCCCAAACACACACGGAGAACAACACCTTCCTCCCACCGAAAAAAAAACAACGCACCCAAACCAAAAAAACAGCGCGACACGCACGAGGCACACAGCAGCAACGACGACAGCGTGCCCAAACGATGCTGGAGGAACCCGAGCCGAGCCGTGTTGTTCGAGGGCCGATTTTCGAATGCATTTTCCAGCCCGATCGACGATACGGTCGAAGCCGTCGAGGAGAAAACGCGCTTCCGAAAGGGCCCCGGATAATCGAGAGCGTTCGCACGCTGTCTCGCTTCGGCACGCGCTTGGACGGGGTCCCCCGTTGGACCGCGTGCCGCTCTGCTGAGAGAGCGAATCGCCGATGTATGTATTCCCTGCCAACCCGACTCTCTCACTAATACGTGTTCAACGAACTCATACACTCACTCAAAAATAGAGTGAACTCTATCGAGATAGCGAAGAGAAAAACGGCCGCAGCACCACCTGTGCAACATCGATCTTTAGGGGGGATTGAAAAATCGAGAGAAATCGCGCAACAAATGCGATGCAACATAACACATTCCAAGAAAACGAACTATAAAGACTCGCTCCCCATCCTCCACCACCCCCCCCCCCCCCCCCCCTTTCATCAGCCGTCACAGCTGATTCTATGCAGGGGGTGAAAGATTCGAGAGAAAATGCAACAATGCTCTACTACCAACACCTTTTCGCTCTTTCGCTTCCGTCTCACTATTACTGTGTGTGTGTGTGTGTGTGTGTGTGTGTATAAAGGGGTAGTAAATAAGCATAATTCGATGGGAAGCAAATCTTTCACAAACAATCACCACTCTCGTTCGCTATCTCCGGTGTAGGGTGGGGTGCAGGGAGCGCGTGGATGGGAGAGACGCGTCTTCTGCTGTATCAACAAAATTGTTATCAACATTCTCTCGTTGCATACACACACACCCACACAAACACAGGTGGTACAAGCAAAAGGGGATGATTACAGGTGTGTGCTGACGAAGCGTACATAAATCGACGAAACACGATCCAAAGTGAGGGAGGCAGGAAGAGAAAGAGCGAGAGAGAGGGTGGATGGATGGAGTGTGCTGTTCGATGCACCTTTCTCCAATTCCACACACGTTCGGGGGAGTTATATTGTGGGTACGTGGCAACATGTGCTTGTTGGGTAAAGAATGCATGCAGTTCAAGCAACAGTAGCGGCAGCAGTGTGGTGGTTGCCATGGACAGGAAGAAGCGGATGAAATGAAGTTTGTTTTCGATATTAATTGAACCGATTTTATTAAACATCAGTATGCCTGATGGGGGGGATACACTTCGGATGATCCCCAGATTGGGGGATTCATTTCAAATTTTAAATGATTCCTTATTGAATATGGATTTCCTGAAACATATTCATTGTTATTAGGAGCTAAATTCCAGCACAGCTGATGCTGCTAGTTTATGATAGTAAGAATGGTTTATGCTCCTTCGAACTAAAATTATTTGTTTTTCCAAACGTTTAAAATCGTTTAAAAATATTATTTAAAACCCCTTTAACTTTTTATACTATTTTTGGTGCATAATGAAAAATTAAAACCTTTCCTTTGAAAAAAAGGAATAATTAAAATTCATGAAATTATTCAATTTATCAAAATGAGATATTACAAATCTCGTACCTTGTAAAAGTAGAAGGCAAAAATAGTTTACTTGTTTTAAACGATCAGTTCTGTGGTCAAGAAAACTACGCACTCTACAAGATTATGTTTTTTTGATTGATTGATTGATTGAATATCGGGAGCTACACCCGCTTCGCGGTCTTGGCCTGCTGCAGCAAACTCCGAAACCGCTCACGGTCTCGCGCAGTCGTCTGCCAATTCGTTATCCTGGCCCTGATGGCGGAACGCCATCTTCCCACCTCAGCTTGGGTCTACCACGCCTCCTCGGTCCATGTAGACGGCCTAAGAGGACTTTATGGGCTGGGTCGTCCGGGTCCATGCGTATAACATGGCCAGCCCACCGGAGCCGGGCGAGCTTAATCCGCTGCTCAGCAGTAAGGTCGTTGTACAGCTCGTACAGCTCGTCGTTGTACCGGGTCCTCCATTGTCTCTCCTCACGTATGGGGCCAACAATCCTCCTGAGTATCTTCCTCTCGAACGCGGCTAAGAGGGTTTCGTCAGATTTGGACAAAGTCCATGTCTCGGAGGCATACGTGAGTACTGGAACTATATAGGTGCTATATAGTCCCAGCTTCGTCCGTCGCGACAGGTTTTGTGAGGTGAAATGCTTCCTCCCCTGGTCGTTACTACCGGATAAAAAAAGTTTACACATTTAATTTGATTATGTTAGATTTAAATGTTGTAAAACTCTTGCTTTGATTCCACAGACTCTCACATAAGAGCGCTATAAATTGTGTCCTACCATTTTGAATCTGTTCTAAGAAAAAAGAATCGTTTATAACAAATAAATTGCTTATTGTACTTTAAACGCAACAACCATTAGTTGGTCAAAATTCCTGAGCACTCAATATAGTAACTAAATTATTTACGTATCGATGAGATCCGAACCAAGATAGGCCTTATAAGAGGCCTACGTCATTACCACTGGACTATTAGGCTGCTCCACAAATGTGTTTATACAATGTCACAAAAAGAGGTAGAGAAAAGCTCGTAACTTACAAGGCTAGCAATGTTCCAATGCACATTAAAATGTCTCTAAGACTCATATGTAAATAGTAGTGATCTTAAACGTATTACAACCCACAACATGTTTGCCAGCTTTCTAACTTTGATCTTATCTTGCAAATTACATTTAATTTCATTCTTCAATTATAATCCACCTCATTCGCTCATTATCACACCGAACGGGCGACAAACCTACACACGGACACTCGCCAACGCCTCTCTCTCTCTCTCGTTCCCTACCACGAGCGACCTCTATTTATGGACATTCCACACCGCAACCACCACGGACGCCTCCGCTCACTGACTTACTTAATCTTCCGGGGCCAGGTTTAACTGGACTTGAAAAGAAAGTCAAGTGCACGGACGACGCAAACGATAGCGTAACCAGTGCACCAGAAAAGCGGCCGCCAAGCAAGAGGGAGTGCGCACATCGCGGACGCGAACAAAGAATGCACTCGCGCAAGCAAAAGCGATGCAGCCGACGACGACGGCCAGCCAGCATCTTGCCAGTTATTTTGTAGAAGGTGCATTTTACACTGTCTCGGTTTGTTCACTTCCTCCTTGCACTCTCGTTCGTTTATTGCACAGCCCTGTTTTATTATGTCCTTTGATATCATTCTCAGCTACGTAACTGCTCATTATCGGTGGGGCTAGTGAGCAGCAAATCGATCGATTCAGGTCGGCACGAAGCTTCGCCCAGAAGGAAAAGATGGCATTCCTGAGGGGTGTGTAGTTGAATGCAGTGTGCTTTTGTTGATCGTGTCATCGGATAATAGCAACAGAAGATGAAATGAGATGAAGTATTACATCGCATTACGGCTTGCGGTGAGGCGAGATCAAAACCAGGCCACAGAGACAATCAGGGTAAATAGGGTGTTACAGGAACGCGTTTCTTTTAAGGACGCGCATTTTGTAATCGGTAACGGTAACGCTCTGCACTGTTGTGGTGCTTTAAGGAGGGCAACTGAATGATTTAATTAATTATTAATTACTATTGCGTGGATATTCCACAATGTTCTGAATCTGCTGGCATCAGTATTTTATTTATGCAATACTGCAAGATAGTGGAGGCAACAAAATCTTCAGAAATATCGCCTTCACTTCATCTTTTTTTTTTTTGAATATTCCTAGATATAAAACCATTTGATTCACCGAAACTCTTTAGCATCAAAGATGTATTCCAGCCTCTACCTTATATTTCACTTGTTCTAACATTATTTTCAAGACATCCAATATGATTTTCACACATCAACATGCCTAAATAATATGTTTTTTACGTAGGCAGGTTTTCGGAACCAATGAACAACGCAATTATCAATTTAACTATTAATGTTTATTTTTTTAGCAATACGGCCGTTACTGCCAAATAAAAGTATAAAAAAAAGTTTATTTTTGAAATACAGTAAAAAGACTATAATTTTATTCTTTGAAGTTAAATGGAAATCTAAACATTTCTTATTTCTTTTCTAAACATTGCAATTGAGGCCTTGATAAACGCTGTAGCTTACTTAATGGAAGTTAAATCGAATTCCAAATATTTCTCTAATGCGTTTTGGATAATAAAACTTGTAATTATACAAAAAAATACAATTATGTGTACTCACTTTGTCAGAGCAAAATTGCTCCATAAGCTCCATTCATACTTTGCAAAAAGGAATATTTAAAAAAAATACGTATTTAACATTGAATTTTGTTTAAATATCCTTGTTTAAATAGGTCAGTCACCCCTATTTAAAAGTCTAAAAACATGTTGAATAATCAGAAGATTATAGTCATAAGAATAAAATATTCCATGATCTCAAAAGTCGTAAATTGTTGTGCACACAATGCAAAATAACTGGATGGAAATGTTGTTCAAATGACTTTTAACTAATACATCAAGTCACAAAATCGGCAAAATACTACCTATCAAAAAATATCTGCTACGGAAATTACCACATAACTAACCTTCTCGGATGTGTTTAATAAATATTTCAATAATGATGTAAAACAAATATTACCCCTTCAAATTTCTCCATCAACCTTTACTCTAACACTAAACGTCTCATTTAACGCGAAAAGAAGTGATAGGATGCTCGATAAATTGACTCTTAGTTTCACTGTGTAACAAATCATTTTGCTAAATTTAACGACTTCTAAAGACAGACCATCCTCGATATCTATCGATAGGTGAAACGTACGCTCTTTTCTTCTTCCAAAAAATCAAATCATCAATTCCATCGAACGATAGCTCACCCGAGGCTAAGTTACACCCTCCAGCGGGACATGCGAAACTCACATAAAAATTGCTCACCTGTAACGAAAGTCAATAAAATTGTGAACCGTTTTAATGCGCCGTTATAAATAGGCCGTTCTACTAGCGGGGCCTTAAGGGCCAGCGTTACTAGCTGGCATGGAGCAAACCCCAACACCGTGCTTCCCTCTGCTACACGACTATTTTTGGGATTCAGCTCACTGCACTCACACACCCGGTCGGAAAACACTGTGAGAAGATGTACTTTAAGGTGTACTCTGTAAGAATTTCCAAAAACCGCCCCAAAAGCGAGCAACGATAAAGATATTTCTGTTCCATGTTTGCTCCACCGAAAAGCGCACGCAAACCAGTTGACAAAGAAGAGTTTCGTTGGGTGTAATGGGTCGGTTTTCTCGTTGCACCGAAAACCGTTGGCCATTAGGAAAATGAATCGCGGTTAGTGTACCGCTAAACACAACTGCACCAGCGAACGAAACGTGACAAGCAAAATGACCCTATTCTATCAGTCCCGAGCACGGTATCTTTCGGAGCCGGGAAGAAACAAAGTCGAAGCTGGCGAGCACGATAAGAGAAAGCGCTGGCCAGTAGCACAACGCGCAACGGTGGCGGAACAAGCAACAAAACACTCCGCAACTTGTTCTCACAGGCAAACAGGACTGGAAAGACGGCGTTTGTTTTTTGTTTTATTACAACTAGCCCGTACCGAAGGAGGTGAACGATTTTCGCGGGTGAAAGAAACCACCAAACACACGGGAAAGTCTCCGGTCTGGGTAATTTAATTGTACATTAGCTTGTACAAACTTTACCAAACGACGGTCACCATTGGGGGTGAAAGAGGGTGGTGGTCTCACCCACCATTGTAAAGGACCATTTTGTGTCGCCTCCACCTACAGCAAACGATCCACTCCGTCCCTTGTTAGTTGGTTGCTTTAATTGCTCACTGTCATTCCGTGTGCCTATCTTTTCGACTTTTCTGCTCATAAATATTCTACTCGAATCTTTTCCTCTTATCAAATAGTTAGAGTGGAGTTTTTTTGTGTCCGTTGTTTTATATGTGCTATTTTTGTAAGATAATATTTGATGATAGTTTTTGAGCATCGGAAAGAATTTTGTATAACATCATTCAAAACAATTGCAATGAGTTCACTGCAATAGATATATATATTTATATTTGGCTCACAGTATGTTCTCTAATAATTTGCATTGACTTTATTTTTATAATATCTATAAAAAAACTACATTATTTTGCAACCATCAATCAATGTGTCATATCATCCGTATCCACGTGGGATGAATTCAATTTAAAAACAAATCGGTTATTCTAGGTCGAATAACTTGCCATAATAAAGAAGCATTTACTTTAGCATTAAAATTGGCCAACGATAACACAATTTATCGTGAAACAAGATTCAATAAAGTGACGGTTACTGCTTTAAAATTAAAAGTCCATACAAATAGGGACAATTCCAATACGCAGATTTTTTGGACTCTGAAACTGACATTTAAAAAAAAAAGTTATACAAAAAAAACACACTGAAAAATGATTAATTGCTCGCATCGAAATCGAATCAGGAGGCATGTGTCGAAAGAATTCAAAATCCGCGAGTTGGACGAAATTCGTAAAAATTCTTCAAAAAATTCCAATCACAAAATATATCTTCACCAAAAATTTTCTTCAAATAAAAAAGTCATCCCCAAGGGTAACTGCTGCTAAGTGCAATGTACTCGTTGGTTCAAAAATAGATAAAACTGGAAGCCCCCCCCCCCATTTGTTGCTCGTCATTCAAAGCACAGCGCTAAATTGGGCAACACTTTGTTTACTTCCTTATCGATATCAGGCTTCGTCACGAAATCCCCTTGACAGTGTAATAAGTGTGTGAGCGATTGTAGGGGTTAGGTGTGCAAAATTGCACAATCCAATGTAACCTCTCCCTAACGCTGGGCACCAAAACAAACAAATACCAGGTGGGAACAGAGCTCGTTAAGGCAACAAGCGGCAACACGAGAATCGTTACCTATCGTAGCAATATTTGTTGAGGCAGTCCAGTATCGTAATGATGGCCGATAAGTATTCCCCAGTTTGTAACTGCTGGAACCACTTGGGCGACCATATGGTGATAGGAGTCGAGCTTTCGAACACATTAGAAACATTTTATTGCCACGCGGTAGTGCACAGCTGTGCTGGACGATAGGAGTGTATTGAACGGGAAAATTTTACATTCCTAGTTGTATCGATCGGTTTTTGATTAGATAGGAGAGAGAGTGGTAACCTGCTAGGGTGTGTGTGGCGTGTCTGCCCGAACCAGATTGTTTGCTATCTTTGCACCCTCGATAGACAGAATGGTGTCATCTACTAGAGGATGGGACGAGGCAGCTCATACACACTGTCTATTTACTGTCTAGCTTAGCAAAGATCATTGGTGAAATTTATCACCTTTGGAATAAACCCAACGTTTCGATGTTGATGCTTGTTATTATCATAAGTAATCATCCGTTACACGCTTTTCTCTCATTTAAAATATTAATCAGAACGAAGAATTTTTGTGATAGATTTAAGGAACGCTTACATCTAACAATGTTGCAAGACTCACTGCGATGAACAAGAACAAGTCACTTGTACGATGCGAGTTCCACTAAATTTGGCTTCTGATATGTCTGATTATTGTCCAATATTCCAGTAATCTTAATACAGTTTTCTAGACATCCAACATGTTTTTCGACACAGCAACAGGTAGAATCGTTATAGTTTCTTATAATTAAACTATGGTAATACTTTTAGAAATGCCAAGGAATAACTTCTATTAACAAGAGTGCAGAAAGTATGCCAACAATATTCATACCCACTGGAAACCCCCTGTAAAGGAATTACCAGGAACTAGTTTAAGTCAACAAAATGCCTTCTCTTATCAACAGATACAGCGATAACGCTGTTGATATCGTGGACCACACAATAACCACGTTGACTCAAAAAATATTTAATAAAAATGACACATCCTACCTACATCCGTCGTCGTCTAGAAACTCCAGACATCTCGACCACACTTCATCAAAACACACCGAAACCCATGAGTAAGCCAAACGGTACGTTCCATCATCATCAACCGACAGCATCCACTCCGAACCCTCGGCACACGAACTGATCGCAATTGCGCCGTCCTCTCCGACTTTGTATACAAAAGCCCGGCCACACGTAGCGAGTGAATCATGGTAGAATTAACGCCGCCTCGGTGCCGTATTCCGGAAAACCGAAACCAAACATTAGAATTTATGGCAGAGGACAAACTCCAAGCTTGCCGGTACGGGGTCGTAAATAAACGCGGCGGTGCGATGGTGCAGAGGCACGGCAAGACGACAACGGCAGTGCCGTCGCCGTTGTTTGTGCAGCACACTTCCTAGTGCAGTTGTCGTCTAATAGTGCACTGGCAAAGATAGCAAGATTGAACTCGTTTAATAACGAGTGTTGTTTGTGGGTTGCGCTCGCCAAGCGCACGACCGCCTTACGTAATGTCAAAGCGACTCTGGTCTAGGCAAACAAAGTGCTGCACTGCTGTCTGGTGGCCTCTAGACGATGCGCAGATATGGGAAATTTCTAGATTTCGCTGTCATTTCACTATCTTCGCACCGAAGTGGAGCGACACAAACGCTTCGCTTCATTTTGCAGGAAGTGAGTGGCTAGTAGATTCTATTGCCTTTATGGCGGAACTTGATGGTTAATCGAATTTAGGTAAATAATGCCTTCAAAAACCTTGTATGAGGGATGATTTAGCTATTCCGTCACAATTAGTCTGTTTCTGCTGCACTTACATGAGTAAGATGCATGAATAAAGCATCGAAACAACCAGTATAAACATTTGATGAATATAATTCATGACTAGAATCGATCATTTCTCCCCTTTTTCGAGTTGAACTACGAGCTGAAGGCATAACCTTACTTTTACTAACTCACGATGTGAGCAACAGGGAAAGTGCTGACTACGAATATACCTTGGCAAACATCGAAACAGGTTCTTCTCGTCTATGGCAGAAATCCAGCCCTTGAAATCAAATGTGAATTCTTTTAATTACTGTAAAGAAGCTGGGTTCTCTAATTTTATGATTTATTATATATGAACTTTTAAAATGAAGAGCTTCTAACTAAAATAATTAGACCGATTGAAAAATTAAACTGTAAGCTTGTTTAGGAAAAACAGTCGTCGTAAACTGAATGCGATCAAAAGAGAAGTTGAAGAGTGAATAAGTTATTTTGCTGTACTAGAGCTTTACTGCAAATTTACGATATTAAAATCTCTGGTCATAAATTGTTCTCAAAATTTAAAGAGAGATGTGTCTCAATCCCAGGAAAAGATAAAGGGTGAATATTCTCTTCAGTAAATTTAAGACAAAGTAACAGTTTAAGACCTATAAATGATACTGTGACTAGATTTGACAAAAAGAAGAAGAAATGAGCAATAAATAGAGTAAACAAGCTTTTAATAAGCTTGAAGAAGTTGTTTTAGAGGCAACAAGACACTAGTTTCTCCTTTAAAACAGTTGTTTTCCCTATCCAGTGCATCGCCTCTGTTCATCTCGTACATCATTATCCAGTATCTGACAAAACATCCGGTATTTGATTGGAAAATCTGGACTCACTAACCTTAGGGGTCATGCAGCTACAAACCACACCCAAAGGCCAAAAGGTGAATTCAGGCTGCGGACATGTACTCAACCACAGCGACGAAATCATTTCTCACCACAATCGAATTCTCAGCCGTGCCGGGAACCAAACTCAATACAGCTTCCCAATACATCTTTACACCACACTGGACCAATAATTCCAGCATCAGCCGATGGATGCGAATAAAAAAAAAAAGAAAGTTAAACCATTTCTACGCGCACACGCGGTCGTGCATCAAGGCCGTTGTGCAGTGCAGCCGGGCCATAGTACGTGCCCCGGGACGCAGTCACGCAACGAAACCTCAATCGCGCGCTCGCTTCTCATCCCATCACCCCGAGCGGGTCCTTTGCCGTCGGCATTGATTTCACAAAATTTATTCCCAAACACCTCGCCCGGTTTCGCCCACGTGTCATCGACATCTTGCAAATTTCTTGCCCTTGCTAGGCCCCCGTGGCCTAACCCTTCGGAACAGACGGTGCTGTTGATCGCGAATAAAATAACGCCCGCGTGCAGTGGTTCTTTGTGCGCTGCACACTCTACTTGTAGTGCCGGAGCAGAGAAACAGGGGTGTTCGTGAAGAGGTTTATCGTTTGATACGATTACGGTGCTACGGTGAATCCCACACAGGCCGTAGCTCGGTCGGCTGCGCATCCCGCAACACAATGGATGTCGGTTTATTTCCTCTCGTTGAGTCAAAGTTGCCAGCAAGCAATAAGGAAGTTCAGGGGCGTGCTACGACGAGCTTGCATGCATACACACACTTCCCCCCACACATGTCGACAAATTTTCACTTTCCTTCCTTTCCTACCCTTGTTTCGCAACCTCGTGCTGAATCAAACGCATCCGATGGCAATGGATGATACTTCGGTTCCCATTCCGGGATTCATCAGCCTAATGTATTTGATTCGCATTCCACCATAATGAAGGGTTTTTGCCGTTGTCTGGAGTAGGGTACTTTCGTACAGTACGTCTGTGCGCACGGCCTGGACCAGTGATCGGAGCAGTGTGAGTTGTAAGACACACTGTGTTTCGCTAGTCTGCTGGAATATTTTGAACACAAATATAAAATGTATTTTAAATCAAATATAAAATACACCTTGTTAGAGGACAGGCTGTTACCATCGAATTCCAGCTTTAAAAGCCAAAAACAACTAAAACTAACAAGAACAAATTTATAAATTATTTTTCAACACGACTTTGCTTTAATTAATCACTGTTCTAGATGATCATTACTGTTGCCTTAATTTGGCTCACTGCAAAAGCGTTTTGTACCCTGTCCACTCCACCCCTTCATTATTTCCAACACAGCTTCAAGTCTGGTTCGTTTAAAAATCGCATCATCTCTACAACTTCTACTGCTGCCTACCGTCATTAATTAATTGAGGAAACAAACAACACAGCCGTACGCTTCCGCAAATTTTACACTACAGCTGGCACACAGAACGTTCACAGAACCATTACTTTTCTATCCATCTCCTGTTTTCTCCAGCGGGGCCAAAGCATCGGAAGATGGCAGACTCCTGAGGGAATGTACTTGCCACCCTCACGCAGGGAAATGCACATTTCTAGAACAATCGATGTAAACATTCCCATTGGCAGTACACACTTTTGTCGTCACCTACCGCCACCACATCCTAAAGAGCAGTAAACATTGAGGCGAGACTGGTATTTGAATACACTTTGCCGCACGAATGCACTTTTGCGGTGATTCTATGGCTGATGGGCGGGAGGGCACGGTCTGCCGACTACTTGTGGTTTGCGGCTCGCTTAGCCCGCACCGGCACCGCGGTGAAAGTTAGTGTAAAGTCAGCTATTCTTGATTTTTGGGTGAATTTGTCGAGTTTGTAGGACGAAGGTGCCGTCCATCTGGTTCACGCTAAATGGATACTAGGAATCATTAGAGAGTATGGTGGTGCTGTATCTGACACAATGTTACATATGTGAGAGGTCAGTTTGCTGTTTGAAGCAACGCGAAGCTAACTGTATGAAGCATGTGCGCGTGGGATAGCAAATTAAACACAATGTGTAAGATACAAGTTAAACAAATACTTACAAAAATTAAATATAATTTCCGAGCATAGTATACACGCGTGATTGAAAGTGTAATCTTGATCTACACTGGCGCCATCTATTAGCAGAACTATTATCTATTAGCAGAATCACGCTGCACTAAAAATGTGATTTGTCTTATTTTATCATTGAACCAGTCTATAACCTTTAAAACCCCGAACAAACGACTAAATACTTCGATTATTGAGTGTTAATTCCAAAATTGTTTTGAGCTTCCACCAACTACTAATAGATGGCGTCAGTGTATGCCTAGATTATTATGCGAATTCGCATCGTCGATCCCGTCTTTTATGAAGCTGTACTCGGTACAATAAAAGAAAGAGTAAACAGGTATACACTAACGTGGATCAACACTCCTGCCTCATGGTGGTGAGTAGCGAAAGCTGTAAAAAATATTTAACATACTCACTGAATAATCGTATATTATTAGTCATTTTTCATCTATTTGGGGTTCTTTAAAGGGTGCAACAATCAATTTTATAACTTTCCTATTTTATCTATTTTATCGCTGTATGTTGTAAATAGAACCAAAACCAATCAGCTGCTTTACTACTCTATTTTATCATTTGAAGTTTCAAACTTGCTAATACCAGTAAACATACAATGTTGTTTATTAAAACCACAAGCGTTATTAGAATGATAGCAATCGAACATAAAAATCAAGAATATTGTTGTGACTCCAACTCTGGTCGGCAAAATATCTACAGTGAAATACGATACACTCCTCAAGTCAAGATTGCTGCTTATCGTTGGTAATTATCATGAAACGTTTTTGTCGATTTACTTCACAATTTGTCACGACCGGGAGTCTAACAGGCCCGAAAGGGATTATCAGTTACCGAGAAGATGGCATCTATCTGCTAAAGCCCCTCCGCCTTGCAATAATTCCAGATGCTTATGGCAATAATAACTACACCAACTCGTTACCGTTGTTGTTAACCTGTTGAAGAACCTGACAGACGATTATCCTCGTCACATACTGCCTACTGGTTGAATCGCCGAGTAATGGAAGAGAACAAACCCAGACAAGACACTCACCATCTTTGGTGGTTGTTGTTTTTGCTTCCTTCTTTCTTGTCATGTCCGGTAAACAGTCGTTCAGGTTGAGAGACTTTCACGAGCTTACCGAAAAAAAAATGAAACAAAACTCCCATATCAAGTGGATGTCCATTTCATGTGCGTTGGAGTTCACATATGGACGGCGCTAACTGTCCACCGGTTGCTGCCGTTAATCTAGTTCGCTTAATCTGGTGGTGCAACCAAGAAAAAAACGAACTTTAAGACAAACAACAGCAAAATCAGTGACCCATCCACCTACGAACGGTTCCTGCTTGCCAGAAGTATCGCGTTGGAACGGTATTTTTTTATATTTCGTTTTGCTGGGGCCGTCGTTAAGGCCCACATGGGACCCCGTTACTGGTTATTCGGGGCGTTGGTAATTAAATCGATTGTTTATTTTATTATCGCTCGTTTTCGGTGGAGTTCTTTGAACGGTGCTTGACCTTCCCTCATCCCGCTAGAGTGTCGAACGCGAATCTCTCGCTGTTGACCAGTTTATTATTCACAGCTTTCCGGTGGATCACATTTGTGCCATTTTTGCTGTTTCTATTATAGCAAATTTTTGTGTATTTTCTGCCGCAGTTGCTTCTAGCAGAAAGAAGAAACTAACAGAGCGAATCATAATCTCAAATTTAGCGACCTCTTTTCATCTTGTTTGCTTTGTTTTGCCGAGTCTTGATTGCGATAGTAAAATACTGTTACGGAAACATAACTCAATTGAAGAAATGGAGCCACTTAATCGGAGGTATCCTGGTCACGGCACCACACGACCAACGAGTTCTGCAAGCAGAGGGCGCCATTATTGTCGCTCCTTCTCCACGTATGCTATCACAACCTTACATTGGTTGTGAACCATACGAACCATACGTAAAAAAATGGTTCGATCACACCAATTTCAAACAGATCTTCCGAAGGTTGTCGTTCTGGCTTGCCAACTCAGCAATCGCCCCGGGTACAGATTACAATCATGTTTTCATCCACTCAAGGATCCCAATTTCGTAATGCTAGAAGAAATTCAATTTGTAATCTCTTGGGTAATTTCATAACTCCGCCGAGCACACGAACGACCCGCAATGATTCCCATATGCTTGCCAACTGGACGAGCGGCAACGGAGCGAACGAGCGGTCATATGCGCGCATCCTTCCTGTCGCTTACTGTACGTCACAGCGGGACGCGCGCACACGCACGCACAGGGCCCAGCGTGACGCACCGCTCTGGTCCAGGATGCTATAATGCACAAATTATATCCCACTGAATGGAGTCCAGGCGGCGGCCAAGGACATCACGCAATTGCATAATCTGCCAGGGACAACTACATAGTTGCATAATGCTAAAGTATACAAACAAACTGCCGCGGCCCACTGCATGCACGCAATAGAGCTGGCAGTTGTTTTAAAGTGCACAGTAGCACAGCGAAAGCTATTTGAAATGTGAATGCCTCTGGTGCCACCCTGGACAACATTGTGGCTATTAGTGTGGCGTTCTCGGTAAAAGATCCTGTCAGGACATAAAATTGTAATGATGTTTGTCACATTGTTGGGGAGTAATTTAAAAACTAATTTTGTGGTGACTGCTGTTACTGAGTAGACATATGTTTTTCTTTAATGCTCATAAAAGCAACTGAAATTAAAATATGTGTCGTATGAACAAAGAGAACAGAGCTAAAAATACTTTACTGAATACATATTCTAGGTTGAATTACTCTAGGTCCAAAGATATTGAACACAGCTCACCAAAAATTTTTTAGTAATACAGAGTGATATACCAAATCGGGTAATTTCAATATCGGGAAAAATCTAACGGTATATACGAAAGATGCGCGTTCTGGAATGAACCTGGTAGGTTCGTTGCGTTCCTCAAACAGAACGATCAGAACTAGGTGTAAAATTTTGAAACTGGCAGGTTCAGCTTGCATATGGCAGATTCTAGTTGACTCTCAAGTTCAGCTTGAATTCCAGGTTTAGCTTGAGCCGCAGGTCCGGAATGTCCAGTAGGTTCAGTCGCAAAGGTAGGTTCGGTCGCAAAGGTAGGTTCGGTAGCAATGGTAGGTTCGGTCGCTAAGGTAGGTTCGGTCGAAAAGGGATAGGATAGGAAAGGTAGGTTCGATTAGAAAGTTAGCAGCAGTTGAAACTGTCTTGCAAAAGTTACCTACAGTTGGAACGGTCTTGGTCTTGCAGCCTTGTATTCCATGAATATTTAGTCATTTTAGTCTAAAATTTATTTAAATTGAAAATACCCGATAGTTACACGGATAGAAAGAAAAACGTCAATACCCGGTAAAAACCAAAAACAAAAACGCGTAAGAAGGTCCAACGGTACACTATATTCAACTTTTGGACAGCAGCCAACTGTCGTGATATGGGATTAGACAGAAATCAAAATCAATTATAGACGCTAAAATAAATCTAAAACTCATTTGCTTCTTCTGTCAACGCTGCACTTCACTTCTATTCTCTGTAAGAAGACCATTTTTCTCAGGCATTATCTAAAACTTCCGTTTGCTCAATACTGAAAACTGCAAACCTTGACCTGCGCATCCTATTACAATAAAAATAAAATCGATAGACACCCTTGCTATCCCTTCGTACAGAAGCCATCCTTAACCAGAAAACAGTTTGAAAATAATTCCCAAACCAGTTAAAAGTAACTGCACACAGACACACTTCCATCGTGCAGCTAACAGCACTCCCCTGCAGGAGGGACACGCTATGAACACACTATCACTAAAAGTAACTGAAGCACCACATGTGGTACAGAGAGTACTGCTACACGGCGCCCACTCCGGAGCCTGCTGCCAAAAGACTTTAGACACAATCTGGGTCACCGTACCGTTCCTCTTTCGGTGCAATATTTAGCGTTGGCCTGCAGCACTACCCCAAAACCCCCAGAACCGCCATCCCATTTGCTTGACATTGTGCGTTTTTGTTTTTTCGGTTGGAATTTTGAACAAACCTGCGAGCGACAAACACCCCTACCATTACTGGGGTTGACATCGGTGCAAGCAGCCACGAGCGGAACCGGCCCCGGAGGCAGAGCAGCATCAGCTGGAAGAGATGCATTTGCATACGCCACACACTGGCGACACGGCCAGAAAAGATACGACCAGTTCGTGACAACCGTTTTACACAGTCTGGGTAGTAAAAAAATGCTACTTTACATCGTGATTTTCCGAGGGTCTTTGCTGAATTGCGATGGACCGCTCTGGCGGGCAAGCAATTGCATTGCATAGTAATGGGGAAAGGATCATGGTTTGCCGGTTTTCATTTGATGAAAAACGGCACTCAATAAATGTAAAACGTACAGGGTTCATCGAGTCATTCTCTGATGCAAGCGAGATAAATGCATAGTCATTTTGTCATAGTGTATTTTAAGCAGCTGTAGCGTATTTTTGGGTAAGTGTGCCATATTATCCATTTCATGTTATAACTCACTTAAACCTAAGTATCACAAGCTGGTTTAGCTCTCAAAGCTTTATTACTTATATTTTCTCACTTACACTAAATAACTGTTTTAAAATTTGTTTAAAATTACAAGAGTGCCATCCATACGTAGCAAAAGTGCCACCATATGGGGTAAAACGACAAAATTTTGTTTTATTTTTTAAAATTCTAAATACGGCTTGATTAACCTCATAAAATTAAGTGTTTTTTTTTTAAGATTTACATTGAACCACAAGCTAAAAAGCGATTTTATGTCCATGCGTTTTCAAATCATATTTAGTTTGGATAAAATATTACAAGTTTACATTCAATCTTGTTGCTCAGCATAAAAAGTTTAAAAACAACGAGAATAATGTGCTTTTTCTCACCAACTCTCCAGTACACTATATAAAATTTAAAAAATGAACAAAACTTTGTATTAAAATGGAAGTTCAATTAAATAGTAAAAAAAACAAAAGGAAAGCACACTTGCCCCTATGGTACGTTTCAATAATATGTTTAGTTTTAATTTCACAAATAAATTTGCATTTCGTCAACCAGATTTTTAACACGAGGCAAGCCACCCGCAGTATAACTATTATGTTCAAAACAAATGTGCATAAAAAATTCTGAAATTTTAATAATTTTTATCTATTTTGTATGAAAAATAAAATGCCTAGAATCTTGCTACCGAAAGGAAACATTTTTGTGATGAACATCAAATAAACAAAAATTCTCAAAAATAATTTGTGAGCATGAAATTATCGGACTAGGAACACCCTTGTAAAACATCCAAAAGAAAAGTGCTCCGTTTAACAACACGTTCTACACTTGGTTGGTGAATGTTTTATGAGGTTCTTTCGAAGCGTCGAAACAAAAGGGTGCCCAAAGTTCATCTCTCGTAGCCCCCCATACAGTTAGGTGCCGAGTAAAGAAAATTCACATGACACATTTCGCGTGCCGTAAATTCCTAAACGTGGTGGCATAGTCCTTCGGTGTGCCATTTAACCGAGTCGTAGCGTAGGATAAAAAATATCCTCCAAACGAGCTCACCCCCCAACACCGCGACCGTTTTCCGGGTGTCGTTTTTTTTTTGTCTCGCCCTCGGTGCAAGTGCAACTGCAACGCAAAAGGAGTTGTACACCCATAAACGCGAGGCTAGCCTTGAGCGCAGAAGTTTTCCCGGCGGCGAGTCGCAATTAGAAAACGATCGCCCACTGGCCGAGTGGACGAAGAATCGTGCGGGCATGACACGGTACCGTCGCCGTGGCGTACTTTGCCCGCCAGCCCGTTTGTTTAGGAGATACAATTTATGGTGTGTGCGATATGGGGCGGTTTTACATATTCATTGGCCACAATCAGCGACCGTTGCGCCTGCCGCTGCCGGTTCTGTTCGGTGCGCAAGAATGACGGTGGCTAATGAAGCCTGCAATAAAATCATTGGCTCGATTTCTTCGAGTGACGCTAACGCAACTAATGGCTTCTGGTCCGATGGGGGCGACGTAATGGGAAAATCCTTTCCGTGAGCCTTTAAGTTTACGCGCAGAATGAAACAGAAATTTGCATTCTTATCGGGCTGGTGCAGGACAGATGGGAAGGTTTATTTTACACGCGCTTTTGATACATATGCTAATGAAATAAAATAAATAACTAGAAAAAAATTTGAGGTCAAAATGGAAATTTCAAGAATATATTAACAAATGCAATATGAAATTTGTTTTGTGAAGTTTTCAGTTATTTTTTTTTTAAGCAAAAAGCTATCATGCTCATTAAATGTTAATCCATGTATCAAATTTATATTTTTTTAAAGTGCTTCCACTGAAATTAAATTCATTAACTTTAAATTTCAATTCAACTTCAAATTCTTTTTCAAGAAAAATCTTTTCCAAATATTGCCAAAAAACCATTGTATTTTTTAATTGTGTGTTTTCTATTTGCAAAAAAACTAAGAATATAATTCGTTTAAAAACTATTGCAAATGAAAATATTACATTATGCAATCATATAACATATTGGCAAAAATGGGAAAAGGAAACAGGTGCATTTTTGAGTTACTATTAAATAGTTTTTATGTAAATATAAACCATTTAAATTAAGCAATACGGCCTGGCCGTTACTACCGAATAAAAAAAATAAATAAACCATTTAAATCTTTTCTCAACATATTGCATATTTACATAGTCGTATGACGTACTGTATTACTGGTACCATTATATAATTGAAAATATTTTGTTTAGTCAGATGTACAAATTTGTATGGTAAGTTGTTAAATAATTTGAAGCAGCTCGGCGCATTAAGGGACTGGCGTAGACCTCGTGCAAGACCTGACGTTGTTAGAATTGGAACGCCACGCGATACGTAACGTTGACTTTTTGCTATGGAAACACCAAATTACAGAGTGTTCCACATAGCAACTGAACCATATATAAAAATGAGAAAAAGAAAGAAAAAAGGCAAAATGGTTCATTAAATGCCAATGGAATTTTACGAGGTTAAAATGTATTAATTTGTAGTAAAAGTGTTACATATTAAGACACTGAACTCCAAATTAGAAAAGATAATTAAGAAACAATCTAACAAACTATAGCCAGATACCTGGTTACCATAACAATATGCCCAAGAATAACATGGATTTTCACTAGATACAACAAGGCGAGCGACAGTTAAAACGCAGCAGATGACTCAACAAACGCTCATAAATACGACAACGGCAGTAGGCTTAGAACAACCAAAGCACTAGACAAGATAATCGAGATACATGATAAACAAGTCGCGAAGCTGGTGACGAACCGTGGTTTATGAATGGATTTTTAAAATTGGCGGTCATTGAAAAAGTGAGCGGCTAACTGTAGTTCTCATCCTTACTGCCGTCATCGTATGTCTAAGGCGATTGTGAAGTCATCTGCTGTATTTGTTCTAACTCGTCTTGCTTTATCAGGTGCTCGTCTTGTTTTATCAGCTTAAAGCCCATGAAAGTACGCATATTTCTAATTTTAAGGTATTAACATTTCTGCATGTTATTGCTTTAGTATCAAAAGTATTATTGGTGTAAATGTCACAACTACCAATCTTCGATATAAATTTATTTAAAAAAAATAACCGGAACGCCCCGAGCATAAGTTATTACTAGCAAACTTCTATCACAAAAATCCCATTCAAAGCCGTAAACAACCTCTTGATTAAGTGTGTGTATACAATTGCCATGCATATCATCTTGTTTTGCGGTGAAAAATTAGATCACAATCCACTTAAGAGCCGACACTTGACCATTCCGCCCAATCTCGTTCGTTGTCGTGCTGCCGTGTGGAACCGTACCCCGGGCGGGAACCTCGCTCGCTCTCGCATTAACTTATTTCATTTATCAATTATGCAACATCAATTTTTCAAACGCCACGACAGCCGACGGTGCATAATTTCACATCATTTGTTTTCATCAAGCCAGCGTGCTATCGACTCCGGGTGGCACACCACTAGCACTACGCTAGAAAGTAGTACAGGTCCGGGCCCGAACCCTCCAGAAGTAGTATCGTCCAGTACGAGACGGTAAGACACAACGCCTGTTGCAAATATGACAAGGCATAATGCGTAGTTTCTAAGCGTATGCATCGGCATGACCGTGCGCTCGGGATATTCGTTCGAGGAAAGGGAATATGCAGAAACACTTCCCAACACCGACAGGAGTATAACGAAGCCAACGCAAGCCAGAATTGTTTACAAATGAACTTTTCAAATTCAATTTAGAAAGGAATCCTGCTGCTCCATAGTTTTACAGAAGTTCTGCACGCCCGGGTCCCTTACCCCAAGAGGGGGGCACACGCTGGAAAACTTCAAACAACCTGTCATCTTACGTGTTCGTGTGTGCTACTTAAACGTCAAACGCGTACACTCCGCTGCCACTCTCTGGAGCGAACGCATATCTAGCACATCGGTCAGCAGCTGGCAATAAATTGCAGGAGCGACTGGCACGTTGGCGGTAGGCGTCCGCCCTGCTGTGTGACCCGAAGCGGTCCGTTTTCCCCACTGACACAGTTACCGACGGATGCAATGGCGACTGCATGTGCAACACACGCACACTCCGACTTCGCTGACGGAGCAATTACCGTGCCCGTTGACAAACGATCTATCTTGCCTGCACCTTAGCAGCGGCGAACCGGTTTCTGCCCATTGTCCACAGTCTCGAAGCCCGAGGCTAGTGAGTAGTATGTCGCCACAATTATGAAGCTATCTGGTCACAAGCTCTATCCCTAATACGCACACGACATGCTGTCCACTTTCTCCTGCGAAAGACAAAGATGCTGTGGTGTCCAGTGTCAAGATCAAGGATGCAGCTCGATAAAATGTAATTATAATGCATTATGCAAACATGCGGCGTCCGACCTGAAAGCGTTAAACCCATTCTCTCTCATTCTCTATTTTTCCCACACGAATCTGCAACAGAACAGTACATCTCTTTAAACGCTACAAAGTCTCATCTCGCTACGGTTGAATAATCAAACGCCCAGCGGCACTATGTGTCACAGATTGGCACAGACACCCTCCACGAGCGACGATAACGGATTTTGCCCACTCCCTCTCCCAACGGTCTATCGACAAAGTGACACCGATCAAAGCCGATTGACAGCTGATTAGCATAGTTGGTGGGCAGCATAATTATCATTATTTTAGCGAAGCTCGGGTTAAAACAGAAGGTTTCATTAACGATTAGGCGGGCATAATGAAGACATTACCCTTCAATTATACTGCACCTCTCGTGGAAAGTAATACAAACATGTTGTTAAACGAAAAGGCAGGTATTGAAACAAAGCAAAATGTTTGTATTGCTGCTGTAAGCTCTATTCTTGTGATTTGCAATAACGATAAGGGCTCATGATCCAACATTATACAAGCTTCTAGATTAATAAACTATAGCAAACTTTTTAACATGTTACCTTCAGTGTCAAAAAGAAAAACAGATAAATTGGAACAATACTATCAAAATAAAAATAAAATATTTGTATCACTTTTAGTTTTTTCTCAATAAGAAACTATCACCAATTCTAGGATATCATATCAGCTATGAATACATACTTCTTTGCACAACAAAGGCTTTAGGGTAAAGGCCTAAAGACTAACAGCACTAATGTGCTTTGGCTCTATCTGTGACTGAGTGTACTAGTGATGGGAAAATCCGCTCCTCAACCGGAGCCGGCTCCGACCCGCTCCAGACACGTATGGAGCGAGCTCCGGAGCAGGCTCCGCTCCAACCACTCCGGAGCGAGCTCCACTCTAACCGCTCCGACCGCTCCGGAGCGAGCTCCGCTCCAGTCGCTCCGACCGCTCCTGAGCGAAAAAAATGAAAATATGTGTGCGTTGTACTTTTTAGTTCATTAACACCCTCTTTTTCAAGCAGTTGTTTTGCCGGAGTGATGTTAACCACGTTCCAACCGCTCCTGAGCGAACGGAGCGAGCACTTGCGGTTGCAGCCGAGCTCGCTCCGTAGCGGTTGGAGCGGAGCTCGCTCTAGAGCTGTTGGAGCGCAGCTCGCTCCGGAGCGGTTGGAGCGGAGTATGCTCCGGAGCGGTTGGAGCGAAGCCGGCTCCAGCATGAAGCCGGAGTGGGCTTCTTCGCTAGACGACTTTGCAGAGCGATCGGAGCGGAGCGGCTCCGGAGCGGAACGGCTCCGGAGCGAAGCGGCTCCGGAGCGGTAGCTCCGCTCCGGAGCGGCCCATAACTAGAGTGTACCCATCCATAACAAGATTGTTAATCCTGCGTATGGGGGGTTGTGATTTAGTGTACCCATAGCAGGATAGTCAATCCTGCGTATGAGGAGCGGCAGCAGTCCGAATGCGATTCGATGCAACAGCGGGCCTGATCGTATGAAACAGGCCTTCGCCGCTACCCATGGGACCACTGAACCGCCCCTATATGAATATGTTACTTATGAATAAAGTATAGCTCTTAATTTGATGGGAAGGATAACTCACTAAATGAAAAATGCCTACCTCCGATGTAATTAATAATCAATTCAATAAATTTAATAAATAATTCAATAATTTTGCAAAAAACTGACAGCATTAAAAATTAATGTGCTTTAAAGCAACAGTTTTACTTTACAATGAGCACAATAGTCGCGAATTATTATATTTCTTACCTTTGCTGTATATAACAGGTGGCGTTACCGTAAAACAAGATGCGCTTGTAAATGTGCTCCGTGTAGCTCGAATTTTAGACTGAACTTCACATTATTTAAAAAAGTCTTTTGTTTCTTATTTTGCAATTTCAATCATTTGTCTTATTATTAACATACATATTATTACATGAAGAGTATGTTCCTGCATCATTCATATCATAAGTTATGTTCTGCTCTGAATTTTAGGTATAACCACAGTTGTCTAGTAAAATCAATTAATTTTGGCATTAAGTTTAAACCATGCTGTTTTATCAAAATATGTTCCTATCAATTATCTAATGGAAATTTTAATATTTGAAGAATTTTTCTAGCTATACGATACCCATTCCAAACTCATACTATAAAACACAGTTGCCCAACTGCTGCTATAAAGTATTCCCATCGCTCCATTTACAGCAGGAATGGAGGAATTCCTAACCTAGAAACGTAAAATTTCCAGTTCCAGCGTACTGAGAATGAGAAGTTATCCGAGGTAAAAGTTACATTTAAACTTCTGCACATTTCCTCTTTCATATCTTCCTTGAGCAAAAGTACCTTTTGAATTACGATTCCAACTGGGACATGGTATCAGAATAAAATAAGTAAAACCCAGAGACGCTCCTGTTCGTCGATAAAATTTAGCACACACCCCGAATGACAACTCTTTGTGTGTCACCAAGTGGAACGAAAAGGATTAACTGGAAGGAATGGAAAAGGATAAAAACAGAAGAACACGGGTGCGAACTGCTCATAGATGGCAACGTTTCCCGCTGTGGAGCAGTGTTGCACTAGAATTCCAGCTTTTTCGCTTCTTTTCCTTTTGGTCCTTCGAACCGGAGATGAGCCTCTCTGCCCAGCCAGCACACTGGAAAGCGTCCTTTTGTTTACTGTTGCTTTTCAAGGACTTTTCCGTGTCCGTACATAAGGGCAGCTTGCAGCGTGAAGCACCGATTCCCTGTACGCTCATCCTTCCTTTCGCCTTTTATTTCCTATTCCTACCGTTGACCTCATTACCCAAGAAATCGGAACCTGACCCAGTTCGCTTACAGGAAGCGCCGCTTCGATTTGCAAACGGTGCACAGCTATCTATCAAAACCACTCGCCTCACCATGTGCACTAGCACTAGTGCGCCGTTAGTCGGTGTGCTGGCGCGTTGTACAAGTGTAGTGGTGATGCCATTACCCATGGTACATAATAGTTGCTACATAGCAAAAAGGGTAACGAGTTAAATAGGGCAACTCTATGTTCGCTCGTCTACCAGCCGGAGGTGCATCGGTTAGTGGAGCGGACGTTGAGCTGTAAGCTCAGCTGAATGGAAGTTGCAAGGATGCAGCTAGTACCAATGCTGAGAGCCGAGACGGGAAGAGCGAACCACCGAAGAGTGTCACAACAAACTCCAGCAGAAGGGGAACAGAGGATTCCGTCCTGCGAGTGTGCTAAAAGTGAACTAGAATGTAGTTCTTTGTTCCCATTTTCTAACCAGTTCACGTTTGAAACAGTGTGGGGAAAATCTCACCAACACCAACACGTTGCCTCTCTCTCGCACACCCAGGATACGAATTCCGTACACGAACAGGGATGTGATGTTGCAACACCGCAACGATGCAACGAAACTCCCTAACAACGAGCCAACAGCGCATTGAAACACTTGATATGTTTTATTCAATCCCTTCCCGGAACGAAAGCTTAACGATGCTTCCTTCAAATAAAGGAGTTCTGTAGACCGAATGTTAGCTACAAATAGTGCCAAGAAAGATGGCATCCCTGTGCAAAAATGCATATTGAAAACACTGCCATCAAACAAATGAAGCATAGTTACACGGAAGGATCCAATTCCATTGCACTTGCTTCCCTTTTTTTATACCGGTCGACACGTAACCAGCACAAAAATGTGACATGCTTCAGGTACGCTAGACGACTTTGCATCATTCGCTGCTTTTATTTTACCACGCCATCAGTGTGTCATGTTTCAACCGAAGCTCTATTTTTCATGTGCTTCGTTTTTCCCTAGGATATAACGATCTCGAGACGAATGAAACCATTACTGGATGTTACATGACTTACCTGTTAGCATTTATGGGGGCTGTTTACACTGCGCTCTGCTTTTGACGATCTGTAATGGTACAAAAGGAAATAAATGCTTAATAAGCTTCAGTGCTTCAGGTACGTAGAAATAATGACAATTGATTATTTTGTGCACAAAGCTGTTTTGTTTAATGAGAATTTCGACATTGAAATTATGAGAAAAAGATTTCAAGGCAAATAAAAGGCATTTTAAATACATTTTGCATACCTTTAGGCGTTTAAAGTGCTGCACAAATACGAACACGCCTGAAAGTATGCAATTCTAACTTTTGGCATCATTTCGTGAAGCCAGCAAAGAGTATAAGAAAAAAATAGACAAAATAGCAAAGAAAAATGTTTGAGAGCTTCGTTTTTATATTGCTTTTATAATGCCATATGTTTGTTTTTATGGCAGAAGTATATAGTTTAATAAATGAGAAATAGCATACCTAAAAATAATCCCAAACATAAATGATCGTGATACGGTAACAATTTTAATATTCAATCAATGACTACGATGAAACTTTCAGTCAAATGCAAAATCAAAAGCAAATGAAATTGAGAAAACAAGTATGATTTCTATTATTTTTTAAATTAACCTCAATAACTCTGAAAACCTAACAATTTTCAACAAACATTAATAAGTAATTGACACCTGACAACAAGTATTATTAGTCCTTCGAATCGTTTTCTTCACCTTCCATACAAATTTCCTTCCTTCATTGTCCCACTTTCTCTTGACCTCTATTATTTATTTTGCTTTTCTCTCTCTCTCTCTCTCCTGTTCTTCCTTCAACCTCATGATCAGTTCCCTAAAGTGTGCTTCCCGTTTTGAACAATAAATAAATACACCGCCACCCGTCCCAATAGGTCGCGGTCGGCAGTCGTTGACCATTTGCAGCCACTTTTGAACCGCCCGCCATGACACGGACACAAAGCCGTACGTCCAGAGACTTACCGAATGTGGTAAGGGTAATGCGTTACCCATTAGAGAGGAATTTCAAGTGTAAATATGTATTTTGCTATGATGCCAATGTTTACGACTGCGGATTCTTGGCTGTGGTACAGCCACGTTCGGCGGAGTAAGCTAGAAAGACACCCTTAAAACCCACACCCGCTCTTCCTGCACCAACATAGTACCTTCCGGGGAGGAGCGATTGGTTCCAAAGATCTGATCGCGCTACCGGCCAAGATATTTGGTTTCTATTTATAAGCACGACAAGGAGGCGAACGGAATTGAATGTATTTAGAACGAGGTTTATCTTCAACACAAACTTTTGTATTAAGTGATTGAATAATATTATTGTTTCGATGCTAACACACTTTTGAAGTATATTTAACTAAGCAAAACAAATCCTCCTACATTTTATTACCTCTTTGTTAAGTTACTGCTTTCATCAAACAGACATAAAGAAGCAAGGTACGGATATTCACTTCCCCAGCTGGAACCGTCATCATAACTCGGTTACGTCTCGGGTGCGAATAGCGTTCGTTCTTAAATACACATAAAAATGGACGAGTTTCCGTTCTGCAGATCGGTCGCAGACGGTCAGTGACCAATCGTAATGTGTTCCTGCCATTGCTCGACATCGGACCACTTTTCCGCTTAGGTAAAAACATTAAACGACAAACGGGGTGACCGATTCATCAGATCCTGTTGTTTGTTGATGGAAAAGGGTGGCAAAAGTGGGTTTGACCGTAAAAAAAGAAAACCCCACCGTAAGGACACCTTCTGCGGGCCATTGACACTGGAAAGGACATAGAGTCGTTGACACACCCTGCGCCTTTCCTGACAGTTGAGTGAGCACTGTCGAAACAATGCCCGGACGTCCGACTTGTCCGAGGAATTGGTGTTGCTAATGGTGACGATGAAACGATGCCAATTTCATCCAGCGTTACACAGTGGAATCCTCTGTCAACCTCAACCATGACCGTTGGCAACCGTAAACACCACACCTAGGACTCCGGTTTGATCGTCACGCCACTTCAACCGGCGCGCGAAGGATTCCGCACGGTGGTGGAAACAAAGGAGCACCCATTATCGATCGGAAAGAAGCACTGCACGTTGGGATAGGTCATGGCACAAAGCAACCAGAAGTCTGCCAGCTCCGGTGGTTCACCTCACAAGCCAATAATGCAGCTCTCGCGCTGCCTTCGGTAACTGCCAGACGGTAATAAATATATCAGCCCGGAAAGAAGGCTTAAGCACACACCCACTGACCCAGCATGCACTCCGCGCGGAAAGGAAACATTGGGAAGAAGGTGTCAAAACGATAAAAAAGCTACCCTGCTCATATCAACCCTCTGGCCAGACTGCTGCTCGCACGGCCAACCACCATCCACTTGCTGCCCTCGGGCAAGAAATTAACCAGTGACTAGCATCTTGTGAATTCTGCAGAATCGTTTTTCATCGGACCCGGGACAGGGAGCGAGACAGGAGAGCGAGAAGAATTGGTTGAAGCAATTTTCCATTAGGTTACTCCCTTCGATTCCCCCCTCCTTGTACCCTATCTACATGGTAGAGAAGAAGGGCAAAAGGGTTGGTTAAACCTGGCGAGAAAATTTCTTTGTTTGGAAACAGGTGGACGAAGCGGGCGCAGTGTCTGGATTCCTCGGTTTCCTCGGAGCCGAGGTTCTTCCGGGTGCATTGTCGTCCTGGACGGCTGGCGCGTTTCCGTCTCGCTTAACCTTAACCTCTTCACCGACAGCCCTACTGGTAAGGTCGTTAGCATTCGCGCACCCAATGTGTTCCACCTAGTTTCCCGGACAGCAGTCTGCAGTTTCGGGACATTTTGTGCCCGAGTGCCCGGGCTCGTCGCTCAGTTTCCGACCAAACGGAGAGCTTGAAAGCCATGTGCAGACGACGGGAAGTAGTTGCAATTTTTTGTTTCGGCTTCTTCACTTCGAGAAAGTGTTCTTCCTTCCTGTGCGACGGGTTGCGAAAAAGGTTCATTCGCCATCTGCGTCTGGTTGCTTCTGCTGCTACTACTTCCGGTACCGACAAGTATAAATTTTGTGCTGCTCTTACGAGCAAGGATGCGAGACGAAATCGAATGCAACCCACGGTAGACTTGATGCAGTTGATGGCAATAATGTGCACGGGAGGGTGATGTATTCTTCAAGCGAGCAATGTTCCTAGTAAGCAGGACGTCTTATCTCTTGTGGATAGTCCGTCTGGAGCGTGAGAATCGTACCAGATAGTTTTGCCAGACAGTGGGAAAAGTATTTGCAGACATAAGACCACCTCCGCCGTATTTTAACCGGGCAGAGGAATGACTACAATTTAATTTGTTTGCCTGTTTGGACGCAGGGTTGCATTTAAAGAACAGGAAGTTTCGCAAGTCACGCTTTACCGTAGGTCAGTGACTTGGGAAGATATCAAGATTGACCAAAGCGTATTGCTACGTATTGCTGAAACTAAGAAAATCTGAAACATTCAAACGCAGCGCCTAAATATATGCAATCAGAGTTACATATTTTGCGTTTTTGGTACACAACAATGTTTGTTTGACAATATATGCCGTTTCTACCGGAAAAAAAGTTTGTTAGGCATTCAGGTCAGGTTTTTTTGTATAGTGAAATGTTGTTTCGAATAAATTCCACGTAAACACATCTCAATAAGGATGTATAAATTTAACGTTCAATCTGTCTGACCGCCTGAAGCTATGCAATTGGTATTTCATTTTTTGAAATGAACGCTCAAATATATGCAATGAGACAAACAAAACATGCCTAGATTGTATGGCATCAGTACTAGTTTTCTAGTTTTTAACAGTTTCTTTAATTTTAAAAAAATATCTTTAACAATCAGCCTAAAATTATGCAATAACCTGAGCAAAGTTAGCTTTTCGTTCGGGCATCAGTATTACCCTCAGGTGATGCTACAAAGGACAAACAAATAAACTAACGTCAAGTGGAGCTTCGAAACCCCATCGTTACAATTTATACAAACTCAATTCCCATTGTTACTATTTATTCGATTTATATTACATCTGCCTACACTTAACGCAAATCATCTTACTTTTTAGCTCGAACCAAAACTTCGAAACACACTTGCCATCTTCACTCAATCTGGACGCATCCAATTAAACGACCTCCATCGATCTGTATGCTTCCCATTTCATTTCACAGCAGCCAATAAAGCCAATTTGCCTTTATTCGCACTCCATCGGTTCAATCGAACTTTCAGCCTTTCTGCAGCAGCACGGCGCCCTTTCGCCACCCCCAGAAAGGTATACAATGTCTCTACTGGGAAAGGTACAAAAAATTGTTGTACTTTCGCAAGAAATGCTATGCAAAAAAAAACACAACTCACTGCTAAAATGAATCGGTCTGGCAAGTTGGCGCTTGGCAGTGGGTTTTGGGAAAAGTTTTGTTTCACATTATCCGCCTTATCGTTTTTCTCTCTCCCGTTGTTTTCTTCTACGAAACTTCTCTCCCTCTTACAAAGCCTCACCGGTGGAAAACTATCGTGGAGGGGGCTTTGTTTCTTGTTTTTGCAACATCGACAAAACTTTCCACGACACAGTGCCATGGGAGCAGAATTTAAAGCAGCCGTGCACTCGTTTTTCCCATTGCTCCATTGAGACTTTAGAGTGGTGTTAGTTTTTCCTTCTCCTTTGCATCGCTCGCCGGATTGCATCTTCTTATCGCCGTTCTTTCATCGGCTTGAAGTTTGAAAAGATTGAGAAGAAAACTGAGACGGTATTCGATCTGCACTAATACACGAGACGTCTGATATCGTCGGAGACGGTATTCATTCCAGACAATTTCCTTCCAACGATGGAGTATGCAGCGAATACGCCCAGGCAAGGAAAGACGGCTAAGAATTGCCAAGAACCATCACATCCATCACGTGAGACTGCATTGGGGTAGGTTAATGCAGTGACAAAGCAAAAGAAATACAAAAATGCATCCCCTTTCAGAAACAGTCTGCAGACGTCTCCCATTTCAAGTGTCTTTCAAAAAGAATGTCTAGTTCCAACCGCTTTGTGCTGTTTTTGATTGGAAACAGTTTGGTAAGGTCACTTTCGCAGGTCCTAAGACTTTTTTCTCGAACATTCGCTAAAGCATAAACCATGGAGGGATTCCATTTCTCCTTCACTTCATAATCCCTTTGCACATTATTAAACTAAGTGTCACCCGTTCGGTAATAGAAAGCTGTAATAGAAAGCCAGATTGACGCTGTGGAGCAGACGATATAAAAAGGTACGGTGAAAAGTGTAAGAAGGGAGCATATTCAATACATGTGTCTGCAACGGATAAAGAAAGTAATATTTTTCAGTAACCATCATTTTTAAACCCACTCAACTTCTGCAGCAGGTTTGAAGCTTATGGCTGTCTACGCAGACGGAAGAGTTTAACAGACAGACAGCTCCTTCTCAAAATCAAAAGCAATTTAAACGGAATTTTAACTACAGTTGAGCCTGCTGTTGGGCAAAGAACATTGTTTTAAGTATAACAAAAAAATAAAGTTAAGCAATTACTTCAGATACATTAAAAATCAAAAACTTCTAAATCCCAAGGCGTTGTTTCCTAAACCCCTATATCCGCCTAAAGTTATGCAATCAGTCTGTGTATTGTTTATCCACAATGATACTTGAATTGTTTGCTTTATTTTAATAGTTCAAGCTTTAAGCCTCTTAACCTTGATTGTTTTTTTTTTTACTTTCACTAAAACATACTTAAATCGCAAATTTAAATAAAAACCACTATTTCAATCCATAATTGCGCCTCAGTTTCATTGCAATAGTGTTGTAATCTACAAAATAAACTCCTCTCTTTGCCTTAATAATTCTAAACCAATCTCAAGTCTTGAAATAATACCGAACATGTCACTGTATGGCTATGCTTACCCCACAGCCAGACCCTGAGTAAGATATACCCAACGACATAAGAATTCGCAAATTCATTCAAGAACCATTCCTCCTATCATGTACAGTTCAACACAATAGTGAACAGAGGAGTTCGCAAATTGCATTAATGCAGCTCGTGTCACGTTCTGTATTGGCTTTTTCGTTGCTTCCGGAAGGGATTCACCTTTAACTCTGCGTGTGTTTCTCCTTGGCCCCACACATGGAAGCTAATCAAACGATAAAGTCTGTCCGGAGGTATGCCGTATTCCACCTGCACAGCACATGGAAGAAGCGGAGAAAAACGAGCGTAGCAAATAAAACAGTAACAAACAATCGATAGTAAGAACCCTTTTACCAACTCCGTGGTGTCGGTGGTGTGAAGATGCAGATGTATTAGGAAATCGTGATGGTTGCTGCAGCTGGCAACTGGAAAAAGGAAACCGGATGCCAGTAATAAAAAAGCACTATTGCATTTACCATTTGGCTTACATTTCCCAGCGCCGGAAGGTGCGCAGATGCATCTTTGTCGCTAGGAAAAGTTACGAGATTCTAGGGTAAAAGTTGTTCCTTCCTAGACGAAGCTTCGTCTATGGATTAGTCTTTACAAAAAAAAAGTCTCCAGATATCGATTCGACCAAGCAAACAGCTGAACTGTGGGCGACATTTACTATCGCTGCCTCATGCAATGCATGCAATCTCGTGAGTATGTCTCGCTTGCTATTGGCACTCCTTTTTCCTACCACTGGCTTGGGAACAACCCGAGAACTAACGAACGATTGTGCGCTGAAATGTTAGAAAACTTGCCCCATTTGACTTTACCTATCTAGACAGGCGCGCCACACTACTGCTCCTTCGAGAGCGAGAGGTAATAAACATAATTTAAATTAGTTTAGTTATAATTTTATGACACGTACGTGCGGCGGTCGTAGGCGACAGAGTGTGAGAAGAAGTGCTGGATCTGATTTTCACTCGTGCACATTCGTCGTGTGGTTGAGTTCGTGTCTAGTGGTTTGTGAATTCATTCTACTTTTCTTGTGGGTTAAGTCTAATTTAAATGTGAGCTCGCTCTTACTATCAGTTTGATGATGATACGGGGACTGAACGTATGAACGGGCACAAAATGCTGAACGAGGACAAAATATGAGTAATGCAAATCGAAAATATTTTTCTAGTGTACTTGACTCAATGAAGGACAAAATCTTTAAATTCAGTTCAAATCGTGTCAGTTCCATTTCAATATAAAACTTTCATTTAACTTCAAATTTACAGAAATATATAAATACAATTCCATCCATAATCCTCCACGTGGAATTTAGTTGACACGTAAACATTTGTTTTGTTTTAAAAATAGGTAAAACAAATCAAATTTTAAAGAAAAAATGTATGGGAAAATAAATACAACTAATGAACAACATAAAAATCAATGAAGAGAGAAAGTAATACTTGTGAACTTTAACGTTTACAGATTATTTAAATAGTATCATCTGTTATGTCACATATTGCACAAATTTGCCCTTTTACTATTATGGATTTTTCTTGTGAAAACTCCCGCAACATAAAACAAATTCCACAATATAACTCAATTTGTTAATATAACTACATAAGGTTACAAATGATTAAATAAATAAATAGATTAAATAAATTCAAATTTTGATACATAAATTATTTAAAAGTTTAAAACTAATTAATAAATTTACAACAAAAAAAACAAATAAAATAATAAAAATATAAATAATTAAAAAGATAAACAAAACTATTCAACAATTGAACACAATGAAATAAATAATTCAATAAATAAACAAATAAATAAATAAAAAAAAATAAAAATTTGCAAAAGTTGAACATTATGAACTTCAAAGGTCCTGATCCCGAACAAAAATGAAAAAAACCCAAACAATCAATACCGCGCATGAAAAACTCAATTATCAAACAGCAAATGAGGGCAATCGCCCACCCGAAACCCTCCTCATAAAGACAATGAACCGACTCAGGCACGATGGAAATCACTCTGGTAATTAACTCAGCCCCACATAAAGAACATTACCGGCGCCGCATCAAACCATCGCCACTTGATCGCAAGGACACAACCCAACAAACCCGGAGAGTGCATTTGCTGCCCGGCGCGTTCGATGACACGGGTCAATACGGGGCGCGGTCGCTTTTGCTTTGTTTCTTCGCAAAACCCCTGTGCAGCTCGCGATTGTTAATTGGTAGCAGACCGAGTGATGTGTGACTGGGGCCGCTTCTCATTGCCAAGTTCCCGCCTTCCTCCCTTAAGGATGCTGCCCCGAGGTTATGACCCGTGGTGCACTTTCCCCACCGGCGGAAAGGGCGGCGATTGAAATGTTTCAATGATAAACGCCTTTGTCCACCGCTCGATGGGTACAACACTCCCGACGGGGATCGAGTTTCGGGATAGAATAAACAGAAGCGCAATGTGAACAAATAAAACCATCGCGAAACAACGCGGAGGGAACTGTGCACCATTAAACACGGCTCGGTTAAAAACGATGCACTTCCGGTATGGTGTGAGAAAACACAAAAAATGCGGCGGGAGAAATGACGTCCAGCGTTTTCTAGCAGCCAACAAGTGAACGACAAGCCAACACAGCCAGGAGTGGTACGGCTTTACGAGGAAGAACGAATCGTTCCAGTCGACACCGCTTCGTTTGCGTCCAGCGGACGAAGGCACTGAGCAATAATACGGTGAGCCATTAATCATACTTTTCATTCAATTCTGTTCAGTTTGCGCACGAGAAAATCACCATTTGTGTGAAGGACGGTCGCCACAACAGCGGGAGAAAGGGTTTGGGTCCTGCCTGCCAAGAGCGTTGCACTGTCTGGCGCGGTGACGATATGGTTTGGGTTTAATTCGTTTTAAGTTATTTAAATGTGCAACCGCAACATCGAATGGTCTTTTTCCTTTTCCGAGGGAAAGAAAGGGAAAATAAGAAACACGCTGCACTTCGTGTGAGAACCATTTGCAGTTGCATCGATCGATAAATTGCATTTCATTTATCTTGTGGATCATTTGTTGATTAAAGCTAGAGAAATACATTATGGACATATTTTCTAAAACGCCGGAAGGTATGCAATAACAGTAGCATTGTTAACTTAAATTTTATATTGATCGTTTTACAAACTCTTTACATTACACAAAAATTGGATCCAAAATGGGACAAACTGACCTACAAACACCGTATAGTATAATTTTGTACGAAATAAACATCTAAAAAAACAAAATAAAAAATATATTTCACCGTTTGCCAGAATAGTGTATATATGTAGCTTAATAGATGATAAAAAATAAATTAAATGGTAAAGAAAAGGCAGAAGTAATGATTAACCCTCATGCGATTCATAAACGCCTCGAAGTATACAAATATGTGTTCGTCGCATTTCGCGTTTTTTAAACCAAATTTGAAACAGGCAGCAGATTATTGGGTTACTTTCATCGTTATGTGATGTATCTGCATTAAAATAACCAACGAAGAAAAAATGTAAAAATATAATTCACAGAATATCTTTGCGGGAAGTTGTTTAAAGTTGTTTGTTTGTCTGCATACCTTTAGGCGTTTTGTATTCGAATGAGAGCTAATTTCGACATTTGTTGAATCTAGATGTTAATTTAAAATCTGCGATTAAAATGTGAACATACTAACTCTTTATGCAATCAAATGAATTGCTCAAGATTAAATTACCCATAAAATGAAAATTCTACGAAAATAAACAAATTACTAACAAAGAATAAAATACCACGTAGCATGTTTTTGGCAACAATGTAAAACGCCTCAAAATTGCCATATTTTTTACAGTTAACATTGTCGGGTGGCATGCTGCCCGAGACAGTCACTGAGTAAAATCCGTAATAATATTTGTAACATAGGTAAATTAAATGACAACCCCAATCTATCACTTTCTGAAACATAAAGCAACGGTTAAAATCACAAAACAAAGCCACCTTTAAGCCTGTGAATCGCACCTTTGCACCCAATTACTCAGCCTTTACTTTCCAACTCGCGCAACAGCTAATTGACGACAGCGTTTTTAAGTTTACGACCAATAAGGTAGAAACCAGCCGTACAGTGGGACGAAAAGCAGACGACACAAATGGAACAATAACGTTCACACCGCACAGAAACACCAACCGAAAATAAATCACCTTCTATTACTGCACAAAACCTAGCAGGTAAAATGGAAAGAAGACTGACCGCAGCTAATTTTTCACTCGAAACCCCTGAACGGACATCCTTATTGTGTGATTGTTTCTCGTTCTCTTGTTTCTTCCCCTCAGAAGTATGCAAACTCATCCATCTAAGCTGCGAAGGTTGCACTAGAAAATTAATCGTGGACCCAATTAAATGAGCGTGATTGTTTGCAACCTTCATTTTTTTGCTTAAACAAAGGAGAAAAAAAAGATTCGCGCAACAGGGTAGCTGCTGTTGCCAATGGACGAAAGGATTAAATTGAGTAGCACGAAATCAACTTCATCATGCATATTTCCCTAAGAATTTAATTGTCCACCCTGGTGCCACTACTACTTTCACCTTCATGTTGCATCCAGACCTTTGCACACGCTCCTTTAGCCTTGAAAACATTTTTAGAAACATTTGTCCAATGTTACAATTTGCATGAAATAACACTTCAGCTTCGAAAAGTTTGCTCTTCAATAGGTTATTTCGTCCATGTTACAAGAACTCTGTATGCATGTTTTCTGTAACCATTTTTTCAACAAAATATTAAGCAAGGATACAAAAGTGTGTTGGGCTGATATCACCATCATAAATCTTAAACCACCCCTTCACCGTTGTGTGCCACCAACGCGGGCATTACTGGTTCAGGGCGGTTCTGTTTACAGGGATTTATTTTCCTGCTTCTTTACACTTCGTTTGTATGGCACCGCAGGAAAAGTTCCGCGGAATGTTTTTACACACCGCTCAGAATCGTTATTTCCGTCGAGCCAAACCCATAGCTTTCGGGTGGTACAATGCCATAGCTCTTCTGCACTAAAAAACCAGTGTTGAATGTTTTATTCTTTTCCTCTCGAAAAGAAATATACGCGGTCTTGCAAATAGTTGTATTTGCATTAAGCTTCAAGAAAGCCTCATTCTGCTACACCCACTTTTCTTGCTTTTTTTTTGCTTTAATTGTTTGTAGTGTTTCGTGACCGGCGTTCATTAGCGAGACGCTGTTCCAAATTGTTCTTATTTAATTTCCTTTTCAAACGAACAGCTGTCCAGCCGAACAAGGGGTTGTGAACATGATCACTATAAATTAGTATTATCGTGACTACTTGAATGTTAGGTAATTTCTCGAGGTTAAATTGCTTTGCTGCTTGTTTGGTGGTAAATTTTGAAATTGAGGAATAGAACATTTTTTATGCATATGACGTAAAACATTTCCTCTAAAACTTCGATTAAATCTAATAACTATCGCTTTAATTGCAAATACCAATATAATAGGGCAGAGTTTGTTAAAGCGGTTAGTGCCTTTACATATGCAACATTTGTTCAAATCAGTTCAGTTTTCAAAGTCAGATTAAAAATGAAATGTAAAAATGTCACTAGCAAAAGCTGAGATTAATATCTGTCTGAATTCAAAGCGCCTAAAAGTATGCACCGTTGCACAATATCTCGATTTAATGTACATTCAAATAAGGAGATAATCGTTGTGGCTATTCGGTAGTTGTGTGAAATTTACCAATATTAATATTTATTAAATTATTATGAATATTTTTAAATTATATATAAAAAGTCATTAAAACCTTAATTAATTGCAATTATGTAGTACACAACTATCACAACTATGATTATGTAGTACACAACTATGCAGCATTTGCATACTTGTAGGCGTTTTTTGAAATCATAATCTTTGTTTTGAAGGTAATAAAGAGCAATAGAAGAAATGTTCTAATTAACTACTGCCTCCTAAGACATGCAAGATCTTTGCCGATTTGTTAAGCAAATATATAGAAAAAATTAGGAAAAACATAAAGATTAACGCACTAAAGAAGACGTTTTCAGACCAATTAACTTTTTTTAATTCTTTCTATTTCTCTACTTCTCTTCGCAGGTTAGTCTTATAGTTGACAAATTAATTCATGCACCTAAAACTATGCAAGAAATTGGAGTGGGGTTTTATATTTAAAAAGAACAATGTTGTCCATTTTTTGCATTCCTTAATTAGCTTTGCGATTATCTAGAGCAAAATTGATATTGCACGAACAGAAAGTTTAAATATAGAGTTGAAACATTGAATATAACGATACGCTTTACAAAATTTGCCTTGAAAAATATACAAGAGAAAGGGCGATTTAAGGGAAATAGATAATTTTACCCCACCATGGCGGTACAATCTTGACTGTTTGAAAATGAACTTGAAATAAAGGTTTTAAAAAATCCACATTGGCTTGTTCCACTTCGTCGGTTAGATTTCCAACAGTCGAAAACCTTCATACAAATGCTTCAAGCGCACAAAAACATTCAAACCCAAATGCAAATTGCAAACACAAATTCAAAACAAAGGTCATAAAAATGCACATCCCATCTCCCTGCCTTCCACATAAACAATCGTCTGGAACCACAATAGTTGAGCTATCGATTAAATCATCGATTAAATCGAGAATGGCGTGCGCCACAACCCACCACCACGGCCGGTCTCATTACTCATTCTCACGACACATATTCACACGTAATAAATGCCCGCTAGGGTGGGCGCGCGTGTGCCTGCTACCACCCCACCATCCGATGGAGATACTGTGCGTCTCATTCTGAATGCACTGTTGAATGCAGCAACCGCAATCACAAACAGAAACACCCGCAGAGCTTCAAACGCTGATCAGCCGATCAGCCCCTGTGCCTGAGCGCGAGCGCACCAGTGTATCTTGAATGCATAATTCACTCCGCCGTCTAATCACGAGCCCACCCGCTGCCAAACCGCTAATCGATGCATTTCCATGTCAGTAACAGAATCCCCGTTGCCCATTGCCCAGAAGATGCGCTTGGGAGAATTCAAGCGGGATGGACGAGAAGTGCATCACAATAGCACTAGCATGTAAGAATACCACCGAGCAGTAATTGCCAACCGCTGTGAGTTACTGCATCCAAAACGGTAGAGCCTGGCAGCTACTGGCAGCAGCAGCTACTGGCGACAACAATCAACCGCAGCGAACGTATGCGCGGCGGCAGGAAGTGTGGTTCCGATGCATTGCGTAATGTAACTGCAGCAGAATGCATCAGTGCTGTTTACTTCCCCTGCCGTTTGCCTCCGTTTTGTCGGGGCGAGTCGTGCTCGGTTTTGATTTTTACGAGGGCAATAACAAACGTACCATATGCTGGACAGAATTGGAGCAATTTTGGTCTGGTAATGAAATAAATTTGGAACACTTACTAATAAAATAGTTTATTTTTACGTTGCGGTTTATAGTTTGCGAAAGCGCTTGCATTAATGTTATTTGTAGTGAGAATTATTTGTAACTACTTGATAATGGTAGGTAGTGTTCTGACCTAACAGAGAAAATTTGCTCTTTACTGTGGAAAATAATTTTACTATAATAAATTTAACATAAATTTTTATGGTTGGTCACATAAATATCTGATTGCATAATCGTACTACAAAGCACTTTTTTATTATGTGATTTTTGTTTTTTTTTTCAAATTTCGTGATATAAATAAACTTAACCAAAAGAACGGCCCAAGTTACTATAAAACAGCTTTAAAATTGCAAAATTAATTTTCATTTTCTTAAATATGTAGAAATACAATGTGTTAATTTCACTCACTTTTTTATGTTCTTTTGTTAACATGATTAAATAGTTTAAACATTGAAATTTATTTCATCCACTTAACCCACAAGAAGATACTATAATTTTAATTCTTGAGAAACATTTTACTGAACATAGAAAATATCATGCTAACACGATGAGTACTCATACTGTATATAGTATTGTTTGTATAATTTACAAAATGATTGATTATTATAAATCAAACAATAAATTAATTGCAGCATTCAACAAAGAAAAACTCCGGACAGTTAAATTTAGTAATTAATAGAATCATTTAAATATTCTCAAAATAAAATAACAAAACCTAAGCTTGGCCAATCGAATGATGAAAAAATAACGAACACAATTTTTGGCACCAATTTTATTTCGAAGAACAAGCCGAACATTCGCACGACTAATCAATAAGGTGATTGTATTAAAATTTAATTTGAACCTTGTTATATCGGAAGGATCTAATTTTATTTATTTATTTATTTTTTTTTTATTTACCTGTCAGTTAGCATTGTAGGACACATATTTACGTTTATATTCCTAAAGCCCTTTTAGCATTAATTTTCGTCTGTTTCGAGAAAATATTGGAAATCCTTCAACGAGTATGGTGAATATGGATGTTCACAACATTTTCAACAAATTTTCTTAAAAGCTCTTAAAACATGGTTTTACTTTATCGCACAACGATTAAGGTAAAAATCACTCGAAAAACTATTCAATCTCGCCTTTCCGATTACACCCAAACGAAACGTTCAATTTTCTCGACGCAATTGCGCGCGCGTTCAATGAAAAGCGATTGATAGAGAGGCAAGAGAGAAGTAACGCTTTTCCACCAACCCACCAGCCCACTACACCCCATCCAGGGGCGCAAAGTTTGACAACACAAAACAGCTGGCAGCAGCAAAAACCTTCCTGCCCTTCACACCAACACACAGCCAACCCAGTGATTGGTTTAGTAAAGCACCTACCAACGGCACAACCACTCGCGGAGTCGGAGCGAGCTTCGTGCACCGACCACCAGATGGATGGCGTGTGCGCGCGCGCTCGTTCTCTCCAAGAATTTCCCACCGACGCAGGGAAAAATCGATTGAAACGAGACGGCAACAATAATAATAACAAACATACTGCGCAGCTTCTGATTTTCCCACTGCTCTCCCGAAGTGTTTCCTTCTGTTTGACTCTCTCTCTTCCCACCGTTTGCTCTCCAGTTTGTCACTTTGGAATGTTGGAGTGGAGTCCTGAATTTCCCAAACACGCCAAAGGCGAAAACTTCCCACCGAAATCGGGTCCGGTCAATGTATGGAGTTGACATTCACACAGTTTTTCCGCAGCCCAACAGCACTCTACTGTGTTTTGGTTTTTTGAGGCCACCAGCAACAGCGGGACCAGGGACTCTCTGGGATTGTGCTACATTTTTTTTTCGGGAGTATCTATTTCCCGTGCGTCCGTGTGTTGGTGAGATGGAAAACTGGCACACACAGTGTCAAGTTGGTTATAACATGATACAGTTGAGAAATGCATTCGGAAAAAAGCACAAACGTCGCGTATGGTTACATCTGAGAGTGTTTTGTTTTTAATTTAATTTTTGTAATATATTTTTTTATTAAATGAATCAATATAAGTTTATTTTTCTTATGTTTTCTAAAAGTAAATAAACTGAAATCCATCAAAAATTGTAACTGAAACACTTCATATTAAATCCACTACATCTGTCCAGTGCCATTGAGTTGAAAAAGTATTTTTTCCACCTAGTTTCCTTTACATCACAACAACGCAATTTCCATGCCTCTCAGCAGGAGAGGGAAAGGCCTACAGTGTTCTCACTGTTTTTAGTAATGACAAATATTTAAACAGAGATTTCAGCATACCATTCGACGGGTAAACAACGGGTTGCTCAACATCACACAATAAAAAGCATAAAAAAATCCATAAAAATTAAAAATCTGTATCTGAATTTACTTTTGATTCCCTTTGAAGGAAACATTAGCATAGCGTATGCAAAAAACAACCCCTAAGCCTCACCACAACAGCGAAGAGAGATTTTCCAGGAAATTGAGAAACAACCCAGAGCAGAGATGGGCGAGAGAGCCCGCACAAACGGGGAGTGTTTTTCCCGCTCGGGCGGAAAAATGTTTACAAACAAAAACATTTACGCACGGGCATTAATTGCGAAATCGAAACGTATCGTTCCCTCGTTACTGTGCGTTATGACTTGATAATGACAATGCGTAGCGCAATGGTTTTGGTTTTGGATCCGGGTTTTCCATGGTAGTTTCGGGTGGGTGCGTAGTTTTCTTTTGATTTTCTTGCGATGAGGAAAGTGTTGTTGCAAGCAGCAACAAAAAAAACACTCAACCGTGATTTAACCATCCAGGGCCATTATTTTATGGACGCCAATGTGAACGCATTATCTGCCAACGGCAATCAGCAATCGGCAGTAACGGCGGCTAGCCATAATTATGCTATTCATAATTCAACAACAACCACCAGCACCACAGCATTTATTTGCTCTTGCTTGCCCGTTTTTCTCGGGGAAAATTTTCGCGGTTTCCCCGAAATGGTGACGCCAGTATGGTGTGATCAACACACGAGATTGACGATAAAACCCCGTGACACCGATGGATAGTTTTGTCGGCAGCACTGCGTCGGCAGGAAGAAACCAATCCAGCAAATCGATGGCCTCAACCAAGGCTGAAGGCCCGGGAAAGCTTATTGATTTTTCCATCATTTGTGTCGCTCGTTTGCATCCCGCCACCTTTCACAAATATGATGTTTTTTCCCCCAACTGTTTCTCACACAGCTGTGTTTTGCAATTGACCGGGTGCAGCAAGGACAACAAAAAAGTAAAATGGTGCCCGATAGTTTCCTTTTTTCCCCTTCGCTCGCTCGTGTCAATCCCTGACTTGTCAGTGTCAATTTTCCTTTGATTTATAGCGTAGCAACTCGGGAAAGGAAAATCATCGATAACAATTGAATGCAAAAGTCGAAATTGAAAGCGAATTAATAAAAGAGCGACGACTGCTGTCAGCGTTTGATTTTGTTAATGTCATTGGGCTCATTCCCGGGTTGGATGAAGTTATATCTATGACTGCTTTCTTCCTACACGCTTCCCATTTACTATACAACAACATTACTGCTTCGTTAACAAAAATGGGAATAAGAGCCATGCAAATAAGACAAAAATTTCTACACCATGCATAACTTCAGGCGCAAATGTTTAAAATGTATATTTTATACTTTTTTTATCGTTGTTATCATGAAATGGTTTTATACTATTAGCTAAAAATATTTTGTTAAAATCAATTTAATGTACAAAAAAGTTACATGTTACATCTTTATCTATAATCGTAAAAAATATACAACCAACCATCCCATTGCATACATTTAGGCGCTAAAATGCAACAAGCATGGAATAGGTTAATGAAAAACAGTCCTAATCAGGGAAAATATTTTCTTGTGTATTGCTCTGTGTTATGTCTCATTCATGGTAAACCTCCAATAAGCTATAAGGATTACATCATATGAAATATTTGGTTTATTCCTTTGATTTTATCGAGAGATTTCTAGTATCCTTTATACATTCCTGATAACATGATTTCATTATTTCATAAAGGATTACTAGCATCTTTATTTATTCTTTCACAAGGCAATTTCTGATTACAGCAAAGTCCACGATCGAAAGAAGTTTAAAGAGTCTCTCGTCAAAAATCGATTAATTTAAAAAAACCCAAAACAGTTTTAACGATCTATTAGCACTTCACAAGTAAGGTGCACAACATCAAGCACCAATTGTTACACTTTCTTGGATCCATAAATTCCAGGAACAAGAAACCTGGAACTCCCACTCTGGGAAATGAGATATAAAAAAAAAGCAAAACCGTTCCATCTGATCATTTTTCTTTGTTTCAGCAAGCGAGCATAAATTCGCACCACCACCGATCGGGAGCTTTTGCGATGCTTTGTGCGCCGTGTACGGCCAACGGTGAGGCAGGGCCGGGATAGAGCAATACAGCTTACAAGAATGGCGTTTCCAAGAATTCTGTTTGGCATAAATATTCATTTGAATTCAGCGGGAAAACACGCAGAATGTTGATTTTCCGTGCCAAGCACCATTAAAATATCGTGCTATTCACGTACTCATAACGAAACTCTCCATCATTATTCACAGATTGATTCAATTGGGCTATGGTCTGTGTGGCAAAAGGGTAGCAAATGGTTGGTTTGCTTTTTCAGATGCTATGATTAGCTTAGGAGACACCTAGGGAGAGCCAATTTATAATCATGTTTAAAACAGATTTTTAGAATAAAATTGTGACTAAAATCACTTACCCTATTTCTACATCAAGAAACGAACGACACCCGTTTGATTGATGTTTTGCTGAACTTCGTCACTATCATCACTATCAATCATACCCAAAATTCCTACCCTGTCACAAACGAATGCACTACTATACTCTTCCCAACTACTAGCCTTTTGCCAATCGCAAAGCACTTAGCTCACTCAACACCAATAAACGATCGTTTTCTTCCACTCTCTGCCTTGGGTTGAACAATTCAAGCTACTTCCACCCTCATATGTGCGCACGAATCTAACAATCTTCTAAACCACACTCTCACGCGCGCTTTAAACACTTAGCAGATGATCTTGTTGTTTGGTGGAGATCATGACGAACAGTGCGTAGCAGAGACGGCAGGGAAGAAACACACTGATGCGTTGAGAGCTGAAGCGCAATACGCAAGCCACCAACGGATGGGGATTATGTAATGCTTCCACACAGCATGGTTACCTCGGTTACCTAGAAGAACGAGAGAGCAATAGAGTGTTAGTACGTGTTTAGTGGATAACGAATGGTGATTATACAGGTGGATTAAAGGATCAAATATCAAAACGTCAGTCACGTGTAACGTTGTAGAATGATGTCGACTGATGGTTTAAGATTTTTTGTGTAAAGAACCAATTCGCTGGAACATTAGAGGGAGGGAGAATGATATAAAAAGTTGATTTTTTTAAACTAACCGATTGACAACTGATACGCAGTTGAACTTCATTGGCATCTCAAGAACCAAATACAGAAAAGAACAGAATTTGCTTTTCCGATGCTGTGGGTTTGAGTTCCATAATAAGCCGTAATATCCTCTAATACTTTCATGTAGGAAAAGCCAGAGCTATACCTTAATTCACATTTGATACAATATCTCGTTTTAGTATCATTAAAATACTCGGATCAGACCACCAGTACGTTATAGCCAAACAGGTTAGCTGGAAAGCTAGAACAACTTCTAGGAATGTTGTCTGTTGTTTTAGTTACGCGAATTGAAAGGACCAAATGGAAGAACTCCACGTTGAAAAGTCCATAAGTATTGCAAGAAAAGACTTCAAAATCATGAATTCAAAAATTTCAAATAATGATATTGAACTATAACACCCATCTTAATATTGGCACAATACAAGATAGGTGAAATTATTTTTGTTTTAGAATAAAATTTTAGAATACTGGAAGTCCTCGAGAAGCACGGTATATGTCATACACGCGTCAAGAGTTACGTGCTCTTAGAAATCTCATAAAGATCCTAAAGATGCTTCATTGATTTTGTTTATAATTTCAATCAAATAACAATTTACGGATTTAATTAACCATCAAATTAGAAAAAAGGCTTCTTATATTGAGGCAACATTTGTCCTGAAATCTTGGTCTATTTTAAACCGTCTTTTGCGAGGACTTCCAGTGCTGAACCACTAAACAGCTCAGTAATTGTTGGAGGTTAGTCAAGGCCTGCTTAAGACACCTTAATTCTACATGGGAGATATATAGCGACCAAAAACGAACATGTTCTTGGTCAGAAGTACATGGAAAAAGTGCCAATTTTGATCTTTGGACTGTCAAGCGACCACCAAGGGTTTTCCATGCCATGGTATTAACACATTTTCGACCATACTTACTTGCACATTCCACGATGAAATCCCAAATCTGACGAATGACAGAGCTTTGGTGCTTCACAACGCAGCACTGGACCGGGTAGACCAGAACATTCTCGCGCTCTACCACCGTTTCCCACCGGTAAGGGGTTTTCCCGACAAATCTCGATGCAAGGTTTTCCCCCCACGTACACTTACAAACACTGACACACACGAGAAAAAAAACACTTGTCACACCACGGTAGGAAAATTGCAACTTTCGGGGTTGTTCAGCAACACTTCACTTTCGCTGCTCCATAAACCTTGCCCCAATCGGGGACCTCCGTTTTTCTGCCCGTCTGCCCTAGCTGCCTGCCTGCTTCCTTCAGCTGGCGACCGTCTGTCTGTCTCTCGACCGTTTCGTTTGCCCCGCACACACACACGCACGCACACAGCACTTTTTGCCCTTCTTCTGTGTGACGACCATCGATTACAGCACACTCGCCCGCGCGTAGCCTACTCGGATTATAGTGCGGTTTTGCGTATTGTTTGTCGCTAATTCCTTTCGTTGTTAATTTGCTTCCTATCTCTCTCTCTCTCTCTTTCTAATCCCTTTTGCACACCCTCTCTCTCTCCACCGGTTCCGTGCACTAAATGAAGACACGGCAGAACAATCCGTGCACCCCTCGCGGAGAAAGGATTTTTTCCAACAAAACACACAAATTGCGTGTTTGGTTTTCGGTGTCCCAGCGAGAAACTAATACTATCCGAGCGACTGCTGCTGCATGTTTTGGAACCCTATCGACGCTCTCTTTATGGAGCGAGAGAGGGAGAGACAGAGAGAGCAAGATGCAACCGAGAGCAATTGAAGCACACAAACACACATATGCGTGCAGCCCTATTTCTATTCGCTTGCCCCGCTGCTTCCCTTTCGTCCTGGCACGCTGTGCGAAATCGTGTACGATGGTGTGCGTGACGCATTGAATTGATTATGGTTATCACGCACGGGAAAAATGTAAACAAATAGAGAAATCGCGTTCCGCACAGCTGGGTACCAATAAAGCTGCACTGTTTGAATTGATAATGTAATCGTTTTTCGGAAGATAAAACAGTAAAGATTAAATTGTTGTATGAATAAAGACATAAAGATTATTGTTGTTTAGAATAAACAAAACGTTCAGTGTGAGAAAAATATTGAATCTCTCTTTAAAGATGAGAGTAAGAAGGAGAACACAATTCTCCTGTTATTGTTTGTTGTCTCTGTTTTGTGGCAGGATTTAGAAAAGTATTACAATAAATATTTGAGAGTGTAACACTATTATAAGACGATATATAATGCTAAATTGTACTGTTTATGGAAAAAGATAAAAATAATGCAGAAAGAGATAACAAGCAAAAGAAAAAAAATCATCTCGTAAAATAATAAATCAGCATGTTTAGCTCCAGGATAATGTTTATACCACAACCACTAGAACCCCCTTTAATAATAAGCAAGTGAAACTGAATAAGCCTAACAGTACCTTATAAAGCAGTAAAAACGTCACAACCAATGTTTATAGTTAAAATATTTCATTTATTCATCCACCGTGTGTTGCCCATTCTCGCACAGCATTGATGCGCTCTTTTTTACACTAAATCGTTCAGAAATATGCACTTTTTATCCCTCACAAAAACAGAACTCTTCGCTACTTGATCGTATTCCCTTCCGACTACCGTGTGTATGTTACCAATCCTCTACCCTTTATCCATCTAACACAGTGTGTTTTTGTGTTATTACATTACATTCTGTTTTTCCTGCATAATTTTCAATTAACGATACTTAGTAAGGTGTGTTGGGGCGGGGGTGCTGCAGTGAGAAAATTACCACACTATCTGCCACCTTGCTGAGGAAAAAGAACGAAGCTTCCCAGGAGACTATTTTTTAAACAGTTTTGTTTACGTCGTTTTCACTTTGAGGTTGTTTAAAATTGCATTCACCTTCCGCATTCCAACATTGCTACATTCTTTATCGCCACGATAATAGTATGTTGCACCCCTTTTGATACTGCATTGATAGCGCGACTCTTTTTTGCACTACGCACGCACACACGCACAAACGATGTAGTTCTTATAACATCTAATCATAATAATGCTAGCCGGGCTTTAGAAGCCCTTTCGATTTACATTTTTTTACTCTTGCTTTAGTACAATTACCATCTTTCGTTTCATGTACAATTAAACACACCTGAATTTACCATATACCACACACATTTACAGCAATCGTACAACAACACCGCGTGTGTGTGTGTAGTAGTAGCAGTAAAAGCAATTTTAGTCGCTATACTTAGTGCGCGGCTAGAGACATGCTGCTGCAGTGGTTCGAGCAACAGAAACAAGGATTTCGTTTTGGAGTAGTATTATGTAGTGCGCGACACTGCTTCAGCAAACCAATCATGAAGATAGCTAAAACCCAACTAGAATATAAAAATAAATCAAATATAAATCCCTCTCTTAAGGCTAAAGGCTGAATCATGCAAACAATAGTACATTCAAACTCAAGCAAATTCTCAGCATTCTGTTCTCTGTTGCCCTTGCTCTTCCCCACTATCCCTGCTGGTTCCGATTTCCCGTTCCGTTTGTACACTCACTCCCCTTATTCGATCGAGATAGTTTGCTGACCGACCTACCCGAACTCAAAATGCTTGTTAAGGGTATACAGGAATATATGGCTAAATTTAAATTACATTTTATTTGCGTATTGCTGCAAACATAATTGCGATGTAGGGGTTTCTATGTTCACTTTTTCATTTTAGGATTAAAAAAAGTGTACAGTAAATTAAAGTGTTTTTTCCTATGATTTACCATTCGTGCTTTTCTCCTTCTCTGACAGTTTGTTTTTTAAACTCAACTTTGATACATCTATGAAATAAAGTACGCAGGGGCATTCGCTTAAAAACTAAATGTACATCATCGTGATGGGAGGGAAAACAGAGGGGAACCACGAAATCAAGTATTTGTAACTTAAAGCAAAGTTTACTCTTATAACTGTTTCCTAACCTAACGGTTTCTCTTTTTGTTTTTGCTATGGCCACAAACTAATACAGAATGATATTATATCGATTGGTGCAGTATGGTGTGGCGGTTTTGTATAAAGTGTACAATTTGCACTCTTTCAATGCAGTTTCTATTAAACCGCCCCGCATTTGAACGTGCGATTTTATTGTGCGTGAGTGCGATTTATGGTTTAACCTTTTCTTGCTCCGTGTGTGCAGGGCGCATTCCCTCTATTTACAATCAATCGATGGCTTTAGAAAACTTTATGTGACTCATCATAGAGACATGCTAGACAGCAGACAAAAAAAAAACACATTTCTCTACTTGCTTCTTTTCAGCTATGACACTTTGTCTCACAACATTGAAAGCTTTTGCAGTACAACACGCTGCACTAATGATTGTAGTTTCTCCATACACGCTATGGCATAAAGGGGGGAAAGGGAAAGTGATTTAACCCACCCGCAACACATCTATTCGAAACTGTACAAGCACAGACACAGTGTGGTCGTCACTATAAACTACTAAATACAAAAGAAAGTACTTTAAAAAAATCATATTTTTACAGAACCTTTTCTCCATCAAGTTTCACTATCGATATCCTTCCCAAAGGAAATGACCACTATTGTTTTTTTTTGTTGCTTCTGTTCGTTCGTTATACTTGTGTTTAGGATTGCAATAACGCCGGGGGTAAGTGTGCTTATTGTTTAAATCGTCTATTTTACAAAATTTTTTTCACTACAAATTCATAATCCCGGTCATTTGGGTGCTAAAACAAACGGCAATTTCAGAATGCTTTTCAATCATTTACAATAAATCCGATAGAAAAGAATGATTATAACTCTTTCCATTGGATTAAGCAGTTAAGTAAATTAAATTGCTAAAAAATACATTACTCGGAAGTGGAATCTAACCAAAAGCTAAATCAACAACAGCAACTTGTGCTTGCTCACTATTCTTGCGCACTGGATCCCGATAAAAGGTGGTAGAGTTAGTAATTAGAAAAGCTCGAAAAGAAAAGGTAAAAAAATATAGAACGTAATAGCGTACTAAAACAATCAAACGAAAAGGCTTTAGCACGTCTTTGCAGCAGTACAGAAAACATTACCCTCAAGGTTTTGGGGTAGGTGCTTCCTACAACATGTCTGGGACCACTTTGTCTGCCTGTGATAAGCTAGATCTGACTTAATGAGAATTTTACTTCCTAAACAGTATATCCACTTTTATACATATACCTACAAAACACGTATGCGGAAACATTTGCATACCTCCCGTTGCTCCTTTTTCAGATTTGCTTTCCTCTTCGGGTATTACTACATTATTTCTATCACGTTCCCGTGTTACAGCTTTTCGTGCTTTACGTCCTGTAAATGGTCTTGTACACCACTTCCGGTAGCGGCAACAACACCACCGCTTGAACCTGCCGTGCCAGAGGATTGAAGCGTCACGACGGACGTGTGATGATGCTGCTGCTGCTGATGATGGTGATAGGTGTGGTAGGTGGCACTGGTGCTGGTCGACACGAGACGCGTATCGGTGACCGTTGCCGCATAGTTATGATGATCGCTCGGCGAAATCAAGCTTGCCGGCTGACCGACCGACACCACTACCTCCTGTTGGCGCGGATGGTGCTGCTGCTGCTGCGTTTGGTAGTGATGTTGATGTTGCTGCTGCTGCTGCTGCTGGGACGTAAGATGATGCTGCTGTTGTTGTTGCGAATGATTAATTATGATGCTGCTCTTGTCGTCCTCATTTGTCTCCTCAATGACCCCCGGTACTACGGCCGCTGCTGTTGCATGATGTTGTTGCTGCTGCTGCTGCTGCGCCACTATATAGTGACCTCCACCACCTCCTCCTCCTCCTCCTCGTTCTCCACCACCTCCCACAGCACCCTCCACCACCAACGTATGATGATGGTGGTGGTGTGGGTGATGTTGATGTTGATGGGTTTCTTCCATCTCTCCCCCACCGGCCGACGAACCAGTTGCTGATCCGGTTCCGGCACCGGTGCTCGATGATGCGGTGGTAGAAGAGGAATGGGGCGCGGCAACGACAACACCGGCGGTGGCGGTCGCGGTAACAGCAGCGGCACTAGTAGCAGGGCCACCACTGTGAAGCAAATTTCATCCCATCTCGTTCTTCAGTATGAATACCTTCTTCATTTCCTCCGTACCATCCGGTTTGGTTATACGGAGCATCGCCTCTTCTCACTCGACGTTCGACTGGCGTGGCGTGTCGTGGATGATCTCGTACTTGATCACCTGGGTCGTGTTACCCTCCAGGACCTGCACCTAGGCCGAAATGTGGGCGATGGGGCGAATGGAGAGAATATTCAGATTAGTACCAACACATTCCTACGCTTTTGTTTTGAGATGGCAATACATAACACATGCAACGTAAAAACAAACAAAATATAAACTTTTGTGTAAAAAAAATGAAAACCGTTTCAATGTCTCACTCGTAGAATGATTGTTTCATTAAGCATTTGTCAATTTGACAGCAAACTTTCATTGACATGTACCGAACTACAACTCTCATCTGTGCAAAGTCATTCAAAATATGAAAAAATCTTTATTTATTGCTATCATGCACACATTTAATATTCGGTTTCGGTACCAAGAAGCGAAGAAATGACACGTAATGTGAGATTTTATCGCATAAGTAGAATTTTGTTGAGCAGTTTGCTTTGCATCTACAAATGAGCGAGAGTTTACTGTACGGACAAAATATTAATAGCATGCAAATGATGTTTAAAACTCAATGCAATATCTGGTATGATTTGCTTAAAAAATAATGAAAGCGTGAAAGGAAAAACGTAAAAAGCAAAAACCAATAACAATCATTGCGGTTGTTTTGCAAACTCTAAGCCTAATGATATCGTTCCATTCAAACGTTCCACAACAACACACTCGTGTATGGGAAGCATCAATGTAACTTTACATAAGATACCTGCACGGGCTGGTTCGCAATGACCAGATTGCGCATGGCATGCTGGTTGTTTTGGCCCTGCTGCTGCTGCTGCTGCTGCTGCTGCTGCTGCTGTTGTTGCTGCTGCTGTTGTTGCTGCTGAGCCTGCTGTTGCTGCTGCTGAACTGCTACAGCTTGTTGTTGCGCTTGGTGCTGTTGCTGTTGCTGCAGTTGATGCTGCTGCTGAGCGGCGGCGGCTGCTGCAGCCTGCTGTTGTGCTTGCTGTTGCTGGGCAGCGGCCGCTGCCGCCTGTTGCTGCTGCTGTTGTTGCTGCACCAGAGAATCCTGATTCGGTTGTTGAATCTAAAATAAAAAGGATTTTTTAGCAAACAATGTCCCGAAAAGGAATCTTGACGACGCTCAAACTTACCACTACCAGCTGCTGCTGTCCACCGGGTGCTTGCTGTTGCTGTTGACCCCCTGCACCACCCGCACCACCACCACCACCCGTGCGTTGGTTCTGCTCCAGATGCTGACGCTGATGTAGCATCAGATGGTTCTTCTGGAAAAATGCTTTACCGCATTCGCAAACGTGCGTCCGCACCGTGCAACCACCGTCCGGGTGACGGCGGTTATGCAGCAACAGTCCGTGCTTGGCCGCAAAGCCCTTGCCACAGTGAGCGCAGTAGTGGGATTTCGGTTTCGTCTGTGCCACCACAACCGTTTGCTGGTGCTGCTGCTGCTGCTGTTGCTGCTGTTGGTGCTGCTGTTGCTGCTGGTGTTGAATCTGTTGCTGCTGGGTTTGCTGTTGCTGCTGCTGCTGCACGACGGATTGCTGCTGGTGCTGCTGCACAACCTGGGCCTGCTGCAGTTGCTGCTGGTGCTGCTGCTGTTGGGGAGGACTTTGCGGTTGTATCTGTTGCACAACCTGCCCCGAGGAGGTAATTATTTGTACTGGAAAGGAAGAGTTTTGTATTACGTTGTTGGTCGTCATAATTGTTTCACCACCGTTCACCACGGGCTCTACCATCGGGTACTCTTCTACTTTCATGTCTTTTTTGTGTGAGAAGATGTGCAAACACGAAAAAAAACAGGTTTAGGATGAAATGCATGAGTTTTAGGAAAAGTTGCATGTTTCAGACAAATGATTAATGGAATAATTACATGATTAAAGAAATTAAGTAACAAAACCAAAACAAAAAAGTGTGAACAAACAATAAGAAGAGCAATGAAAAGAGAAAACCATGAACGTGTTGGTGAGAAAGCATAACAGAGCAAAAACCGAGGGAAAAGTAATGAAAAAAAGGTATTATAAACAGTAGTAATGAGATACGGCAGAAGTAGAACATTAGTAGTGGTAGTTAGTGGTAGTAGTAGAAGAACATGAAAAAGAGAAGAGAAAACATAAAAAAAAAACAAAATAAAAATATGTACATGTGAAGGAAAACAGAAAAAAAAACACACCACAAGCAGCCCTAACCACCTATCCTTTTCTCCCAAGAATGGTAAATGATATGAGTCGTTGCCATCAAATGTTAAACCCTAAGTCACGATATTTTGTATGAAAAGTACAAATTCAATCATATGCTTAAAAACTTTTAAATGTTATGTTAAAAATATTGTTTGTAGCGGACGGTAGTTTAAAGTTTTTCTAAAACTTTTGTAATATAGGGGTTAATATTTGAAAGTAACGACTATAATGTTTGTGAATGTGTTAAACAGTGTGGTACCCCTTCCTAAATGTGTAATTTTCATGTTATGTGCTTAGTTGGAAAAAAAGGCGATAAATAAAACGATAAAAAACGCCCATTCCCTGCACCTACCTTGATTGACGGCCGGAAACAGATGGCCGGGTAGGGCTGCGGTCAGTGCACAAAGATCCGTCATAAGGCTCTTATCGCCGGTGTGCAGGCGAAGATGCAGGGCCAACGCTTCCCGGCTATTGAACGCGCTGCCACACTCACGGCAAGCAAACTGTGGTTTGGGTGATGTGCCGGGTGATCCCTGACCGGTGGCAGCGATCGTCGTGATAATGTTCCCGTTCGCAACGTCCTGCACCTGCTGCTGCTGACCCTGATAGTGTTGGATTTGTTTCACCTCGATGTGCTGCTGCTGGTGTTGCTGTTGCTGCTGCTGTTGCTGCTGCTGCTGCTGGTTCTGTGCCTGTGCCTGTTGCTGCTGAGCGTTCGACGTAACAACGGTGTTGGTCGTGATAATCGTGGTGTTGGACGAGTTCGGATTAACACCACTGTGCGTGTGACGGTTGTGCGCGTTCAGCTCCGATTTGGTGCGGAAACCTTCACCGCAAGCAATGCAAGGGAAAGGTTGATCGCCGGTGTGGATTCTAAAATGGAATTAAAAAATGCGTATTAGGATGATGATTAAAAAGGAGAAGAAAAACAAAACATTCTCACCTCATATGTGCCGCCAGGGTTCGTTTCTGCAGGAACTCCTTGCCACAGAGCGTGCACGAGTGTGGCACTCGACCGTGTATCTTGCCATGGTTCACCAGCTGGAATTTGCGCGGGAACGTTGCACCACAGTCCCGACAGTGGAACGGATTGACTGAACCGTGGAACCGTGAGTGCATCACCAGATGCTCGTCCTGGGCGAAACTTTCACCACAGTCCGCACACACGAACGGTCGCTCGCCGGCATGGAACTTGCTGTGCGTTACCAGATGACGCTTCAGCGGGAAGGAACGACCACACTGGTCGCAGACAAACGGTCGTTCGCGCGAGTGCACCCTCGAATGTGTCAACAGGTGATGCTTCAGCGTGAAGCTCTTCTTGCACTCCTGGCACTGGTACGGACGTTCGGTCGAGTGCAGCAGCAGATGGGTGTTTAGACAGTGCTTGTGCGCAAAGTCTTTGCCGCAGTGAACGCACACGTGCGGACGTTCGCCTGTAATTTGAATGCCAAAGGAAACGATACGTTACGATCGTGACTATAAAGCGCGAGACGGAAAGGGAATCCACACGCTCACCTGTGTGAACCCTTGCGTGGGTAGTTAGATGGTGCTTCAACAGGAAAGACTTTCCACACTGGTCGCACGAGTACGGACGCTCCTTTGGGACGACGTTCGGTGTCGGTGTGGTGGCCTCCGCTTGAACGTAATCATTCTATAGAAAATATGTGTAATTAGAAATACGGCCAGGCGCTTATCGTGTCCCCTAAACACTCACATAATCCATTTCCACTGCTTCCAGCTTCGGGGAAATGCTCAGCGTGGGCTCAATTTTCATCTGATGGTTCGACGTAGTGGCCTGCGAATCGTCACCCTCCTCCAGTCCTTGAATAACTTTCTGTACTTGAACAGAAATTGCTACAGAAACGATAGGTTAGCAAAAACTTAATTAAACCATTTTCTTAACCACCAACATCCTTACACACTTACACGTATGCTGACCATCGTTGTTGTTGATGGTGGCGTGCTGATTGTTTGCAGCGACGGCTGCCGCCGCTCGCTTCATCAGTATGTCGTTGCATTCCTCCGCCGTTAGCTGGATCGGACCGATCGGGGACATGAACGCACTCGCACCGCTCGTCGTAAGGATGGCCTTGGTCTTTGTATCGATCAACCCATTCGCTAGAGTGGTAGTATTGGATTGGTCTAATTGATTTCCACCAGTGGTTCGTTTCGATAAGTTAAATTCCGTTCCCAAATTCCACCGTTAAGTAAAGAATTTAATTGTCAGATTTGATAGTGAATGGGAAGTAGAGTTAGAGCCATCATCAGGGAAAGGTGCAGGAAGGGGAAGAAAAAGACAAAAGTACAATAATAAAGTGAGTTAGTGGAAGCTTAAAGTTTTACCCCGAAGTGTAACAACACTAAAGAGAAAATCTAATAAATCATCACCAACCAAAACGCACACCAAAATAAATCATTCTACCATTAACTAGTTTGTGTTGATTAATGCTTAGGATAACCTCCTTTCCTGGGTTTACATCAAAGTTGAATTATTGATCGGAAACCCCCATAAAAGGCGGAATAGAAAACGCACCACACGAATGTGTCCGTTCGCTTTCAAATGCAACAGACAAACGGATGTGAATGGTTTCGGTGCGATAAGATTACACCGTAAGCCACAGTTTGGTTTTTGTCGATAATGAAATCGATAGTATTTCCCCGTTCGGGAAATGAAAATAACTGGGATAACGCGAATACAATATCGTACTACAACCGGCGCACAGAACACAACAGGGTATGGAAATGCGTTTACAAGGGACACGGAAGGAAAGTAATTGGAAAATTGTTTTTCTTTTCAAAAATTCATTCCATACGGATGTACCTAAATGAAGTTGGATATGATGTTTGCAGTGATTCCAGTAAAGAACAGGAAATTCTATACGATTGCAAAATGTAACGAAATTGATTTCAACGGAAGAGTTTACCTTTTTAATGGTTTTGTGCTATTTCTTTTAAAAAGAAATGAAGGTATCGGACTTTCCTAACTAGCTTTTATAAGTACAAAGTTGTTTTATCCTACAAGGAGCCCTTCTCTTTTATATACAAAAATTGGAAAATTCGCGGTTAAAAGTCAGCTAACTGTTAGCTTTCCAAATTCTAACACAAGCACACCCTAACACCAACTAAATATAGTCTAAAATCCCATAGAAAACAACGAATGAAGTGTGCTCACTTATGACTTCGTGCTTCTTCTGATGTCCAGAGGTGACGGCTGTTGCGGTACCGCCGGTGGTAATTATCCTGCAAGACAATAAATAAAAAAGACACCCAAGCGTTAGCAAACATTATTTCAATTAATAAAAGCGACAACCATTCGACAACTTACCGCTGTGTTCCTTGTGGCAGGGCCGACGCATCATTGACGACGATCATCCGCCGTACGCTTTTGCCACCGGCGTGCGAGATTGCACCTTTCCCATCCTTCAGTAAAATGCTAGCCCCGTCCGGAAGCTGCAAGTATGGCATCTGTTTGTTTTAGTCCACGGCGTGTTCGAATCACACAACGGAACAACAGGGGGGAGGGACAGGATGTGACGAGAACGGGGAAGTGATATGATGATGATAGCGTCGATTGAATTGAGGGAAACAGAATTTTCGGGCAGCAACATAAGTTCATAGTTAAAAGGCAAATCAAATCCATATGGGTAAGGAGCAGCACACAGCATGAGGCAATTCCGTTGAACGGGTCGCGCGTGCAGCATGATGTGTGTGTTTATTATCAAACGGTTGCAATCCGGGCGGGTGTGGGCAGGCCGTGAGCGTGATCAGCGAGAAGCCATTTATGAGTTTAATTAAATCCGATGGACGAGAAACAATACCACAGAGGTGTTTTTAAGCCGATTATAGTCCAATTCAGGCGGTAGTTGTTTTCATCGAGCGGGGTTTTGCAGCACAATCATTTTCCAACGTTTAATTAATGACATAAACACACACACACATTAGCCAGCGGGCGCAGGTCGGGCGGGCAACATAATGATGATGAGAGGGGGTACGATGGATGGATGATGAGATGATGTCGTAGGTGGGTGGTGGTGTGGTCAAATATATGGAGAGAAAAAGAGAAAGAAAAAAGAAGCAAAACATTTGCGATGAGTATCGTGGATCGAGCGGTAATTCCAATTTTGGTAAATCTTGTTTAAATTTGTGTCCCTTTTTTATTTCTCATTTTTAATGTATATTTTTTTTGTACGTGTACATAATTTTGTGCACTGCAGAATGTGTTACCCCTACGGGCGTCCATTTAAGAGGTAAAACATTTTACTAAATATATAAAAATAACATGTAATTCCGTAATCCAATACAAATAACAATTTTGGAACAAATAAAAAAAAGCGATGAAAATATGCTAAATATTCAATGATTGCATTTCAGCTATGGAAGTCCTTCGTAGCAGTGAAGAGATTTTCGTCCCCGAACCTGCCAGGTTCGTTCCGTTTCTTGAAAGGAACGATCGAATCTAGGTTTAAATTATGCCGGTTCTTTTTTCCTAAAAAAAAAGGGTTTCCTTTTTATAATTCATAGTTCAATAATTTTCGCCTCTCCTCACTGTCTTCATTTATCCTGCAAATTATATTCTCTATTATCCTATATGTATACCAATAATTTAATAAAAACGAAGCTGTAAAAACGAAAACTGTTTATTTTGGTTCTCTTTGTCGCTTAAGTAGGTTCATTCCGTTCCTTTCCGCAAAGGAACTGGTTCCACTCAACTTCGCGAAAAATGCTACTTTCTTAGCACTACACTTCGTCTTCTTCTTCTTCTGTTCTGCGAGAAAGGTTGTATCCTCCTATGGATATTCAGACTTGTGTCCAAATTCCCACATTCAGAGGCTTACTTTCTCTTTATAGGCTTCGACTAACTAGAGTCATGTGCCTGAAGATTTAGAATTCTTTTTCTGGTTCTGCTGCTATGGCTTTTGTGAATTTCTATGTATGAAGTTGAAACTGCGTAGTTCACTGTTGTGTGGTCTTCCTGCTATGAGCTTTGTTCGCCGATTCTGGGAATCCTTCTTGTCGCAGCCGAGCTGCGCCCAAGCGGCAATGGAGAGAGAATTTGAGGCTTTTCTCGTTGTTTCTACCTTCCTCCGCGTTCTGAATACCTACGAACACTCTGTTCAAAGCTTACATAGCCGTTTCACAAACCTCCCCCTTCACACCGCTTCCACAGACACAAACCAAACCAAGGCGTCTCATACCCGAAATCATATGTTTACCTCTTAGCTGTCAAATCGGTGTTCAATGTAGAAGTGCGCGTGTGAATCAAGTTTGTAACAATAAAACGGTGTGT
>KB670392.1:34994-148657 GCA_000349105.1 Anopheles epiroticus | reverse complement strand
ATCCAGTTTATATGGAAAGCTCACAAAGTTCTCTCTCCATTGCCCGTTGGGCGCTTGGTGTCACTTGGACTTATGGTCGTTCACCATTTCTGGGTAACGCGTTTCTTGTTACAGCAGAGCTGCTTGTGGTGACTTTGGCTGCTAGACACAAAGTGCTACACTTCGTCGTGTGTGGAAGAGCGCAAAGGAAATTGATACCGATGATAGTATACAAAGCTGAGAGCTGTCAAAATCAGCTGATCGAAACTCCGTACACAAATACAAGATGCTTGCAGGCGAAAAAGGTCATAACACAACATTCCATTCTATCTGTGCGAGTGATACGCATGCTGATTGTCTGTATGTGTGCACGAATGTGCGTGTATGTATGTTTAACTCTCAACAAGGGAACATAATATTGTTGACTGTAGTGAAGGAGAGAAAGAGAGAGAGAGGGAGAGCCAGTCGAATATTTTATGATCGTGCATAACAGAAACACACAAAGTCACACATACTTTATTGAAGATTAAATATTTTGTAATTCCAATTTTATATGAAGAAATATTAAATTATTCCCTTATTAAAGGCGCAATTGAACCAACAAACAAAAATCAATTTATAATTTAATATTATTTAGCATAAAGTAATTAACATGCTACAATTTTGAGAAGTATTTCAAAAAAACCTTCATCGAACTAAATGGTATGTCACAAAAATTCATCTCATTGACTCATATATCTCCACATTTTACACAACCGTCTTTCGCATACAGCTACAACTTGCCTCATTACTTATTGCAAAATCAGCTGATCATAGCGAGACGTCCTCGGCTGTGCCCACCCCGCACGTGCAACACGATTCCTGTGTGTTTACAAAAACAAACCAAACAGTTTTAAAAGCGGCAATACACATATATACGCCGGGACTTTCTACTGCGTATGTTGTGTGTGGAGAGGATAAGATTTAAAAACAAGTTTTGCGCTACAAACATACACAAAGTACGATTCGTACCGGTGGTGGTGGGTGGCTTTAACTTCTATGAGCTACCGCGCCACAAACACACATACACACACACACACTTCTCATGTTTCTGTGTGACACCACTACGCCAGTTGGAAAACATTTCTATGCTGCGGTGGTGGTGTGTGATGTGAACTAAAAGTCAAGCCTCCCGTATGATGGTTCGACCTGTTGGGTTCACAGCCACACTTCATTACCATTCATCACCAACCAGTTCCACCACCAACATCATACCTTGGGCCCGTGACAACTTGTTCATACGCTCAAAGTTGGTGCGAGTTTATTGCTATACATTTTACAAACACAATAGATTTTATTTTTGCCTGGAGTCACTCTAAAATTTCATCCCGAAAGGATTCTTTATTAAAACGTATCGTATTTTTTGTGTCACTTTTTACCTATTTTTTCACTTTAATTTGATTTTTTGTGGCGCCTGAAGTTGAGCGAAATATGGAAATTTGATGTCATGTTAATTTGAAAATATCCCATCAAATTTCATCATTATAACTAATGTTCACTATCCATCATTTGATCAACATAATTTCGTTAAAAGAGGAATATTATCTTGGCAATACACTGCTTGGCCCCTTTACAGGGTTAACCTATCATGTATCTAGCACAAGGTTTTGACATTTTCGAGGATGATTGTCATGGGGTTAGGTATAGTAAAACATTGCCCTTAAAAAACTGCCCATACATATTGTAAAAAATATCAAAACTAAGCAATACGGTTGGGCCGTTTCTACAGAGTTAAAAAATAAATTCATAAAAAAATGTAAAATAAAATGCGGCTCTCGGCTCTAGGTTTCTCTAACTATAAGTAGTGATTCTTATTAAATTAAACACCAAAATTAACCTTTTGAATAATTGTGTTAAAAATACTGCTTCTTACAACCTTGGTTTTAAGATCGAAAAAATGAAAATATGCGGCTATGAAAGTTCAACAAATTAATTCAAAATGTTGAGTTTAGTGAAATAAAACATTGAGTTGATATATTTGCAAATTAATGTCTCTATGGTACAAATTTCATTAGGTAAAGACCATTCTCTGAAAAAGAATAAGAATAGTGTTCCCCCTTCAAGGAGAGGGAAACCCTGTATCGAACATTTGCCGATGCATGGTGGAGCTAAATGGAAAAGTTATGGAAATTTGATGCTATCGTTGCAACATTCATTTAACAACCCTACCAAAATCAATCATCCTCTCGACGTATTGGTAATACCACATCTCCCGGCAGAAGGATACACACAAAAACTCGTTTCGCAAAACAGTCGGGAAGTTATTCGTGTGCTTTGGTAAAGCTCTGCTATAGCAGGAGAAATAAAAAAAAAGGTACCTATCGAGGGAATTTTGGATGATGATGACGATGTAGATGGTGGGAGATCATCATATTTTCATCCAACTAATAGTATCTAATCCATATTTGATCAGTACGTTTGGTGTCGTGCTTAGACAGTCGAGAATTTCAATTTTCTCTTTTTCGAAAAGGTCAAATTCTCCGCCTACCGGTTGCATCTGGTGCTATAAACCAAAAAGCTATTAAACAACACCGATTCAACATTCAATACGTGCCCGTGAGGAAGCAACGCAGATATTTCGGGAAAATCCATCATCCGTTGGAGATCTGATCTACTTCTCACATGGCAAATAAATAAATTGGAATTGGATAGATGCACTGCAGGATGAAATACAGTGCAATGATGCCCCAGTGATTGCAATCCATGGGATGGTTCTACCTATTCTCACATTAATAGTTTAAATGTTAAGCTCATTGCATACATTAAGGCGTACCAATTAATTCAAATTTATTGACCGATAATAGCCATTTTAGCCATTTAAAAAATTGTTTAATTTGAAAAATGAAAAAAAAAAACATACTCTTTGGAAACATAAACAGATTGATTAAAACAAACAAAGTCAAGTATTTATCAACGAAAACATATTATATCCTTTCTTCATAGTATGCGAAAAATGTTTCATACTATGTACCACCTCTTCACCTCCTTCTATCCAAATTTGCATTGCTGTTGTGGCTGGAAGAAACCACCCAATATACACGCACACCATCAGTTTCGGTGGGTGGATACACACAAACAGACCGACAGCCAACCTTTTCAAACTCAAAAACACCAGCCCCTCCTTTCCCAGCCTTGCATAAACTGGAGACAACGGGAGGTTTGCTGTTGGGAGGCAGGCTGGTTTTTCCAACACATTTCCACAACCCAATGCAGCCAACCGTACATTGAAACCGGGTACCAGTCTCGTATACCTTTGCGCGGGGGACGCATGTTATGCTTCACACTCACCCAACTATGTATCCAGTTTCATCGTCCCGCAATCGGGGCAGGAGTGAAGCTTGGAGAGGACGAGGTATAAGACATCATCAACATTGGCATCATGATAGGAGCGTTGCTCCATAGGTACAGAGTGTGGTGGTAATGGTACTTTGCTTGGTGGTGGTGGTGTATGTGGCGTCCTCCTATAGGAAATAATATAGGCACAACAACCACGAAAACGGAAGCCCGTCGGATGAATTGAAGAGAAATTGGCGGGAAAAGGGCTCAGTCGCTCATTGAAGGGAGAAATGCAAAACGCTTTTAGCTGTATGCTTTTAGCATACATTTAGGCGTTTTTATGCAGTAAGTCCTGCAACTCTTTTGTATTTAATGAAATACAAAAGGAAAGTCACAAGCGTGTAATAAAATTCAAATATGCAAAACCGTGCCGATTGGAGCTGTAGAAGATAGCATGTACACATGAGAGCTCATTAGATAAGCCAAACCACATCCAACGTCCGCCACGGCGGGGGAGCCTGAACGAGCTTATCGGTTGTGAAACTGTTCTGCATTTTGTTTGGCGTTAGTGTTAATAGTTTACAGACGTGTTACCACAAACCGTTCCTTTCTTAGTATTTCCAGTTGCGTTAAAATAAAATAAACGACCACGTGGAGCACAAACAGAGGGGACCAGAGGCCTCATATCGCACAAAACCGCTCCATACACTGCTCTCGGCCGAATGAACAACCACCGCCTTTGTGTGTTAGACACGCATCCGGAACGAGTTTCAAAGAAATGAACATCATAATTATTTTGGGAGAGGAAACGAACAAAACCAACGCGCGCAAACAAACGTGCGTCCGTCGTCCTCGGTTGGAGAAGGACGGGTCTGCCCTAAATGGAAACTGTGATGGATGTTTCACTCGAACAATAAAAAAACAAGCACGCAAACCATTGTGTGCTGGACACACAAACAAACTATTGCCGCCACTGGTTTTATGTAATGAATTACTGCTGTAGCTCTTCTCCCCAGCAGCATATGCATTTCGACGTGGCGCTGTGGCTTTATGCTGATCTGGACCCAACACAATACCCTCTTGTGTGTACACCGTTGAACACTCCAGACAGGTGGTACCATTATCAATAGAACGAACGAGGGCAGGAAGAGAATGCACGGGGTATGTTAATACCATCCTATTTCACTATCTAAGGAACACACCACCGGTTAATAGTGTTCATTGTGGAGACTGCCCTTTCATACCCACAATTGTTCACATAATTCCTCATGTGTTAATCGTTTAAGCTTTGAAGTAATAATAAAATAGAAAGTCGTATTAATGCAATCTTCGGTATGCTTGGTGCATACTTTTAGGCGCAAACAACGTCTCGCTGGTCAAATGTTTAATATCATTTTTAATTTTTCAACATAAAATTCACCTCCAATATTAAGATTAGATTTAGTAGGTATTGAAAAGTATTGCAATTGTAGACTTTGTTTTATGTAAAAAAGCAAAACATGTTTCTAAATAAACGAAATAATTAAAATGATCTCTACAGCAGAAAACACTTCCGAATAAAGCTGCCCAAAAGTAACGAAAACCTCCAACGAAGGAAACAACTGTCTTTTCGTGCAATAAATATACTTCAAAACGCCGTTGACGCGACGCGAATTTTAAACAAATCTCTCTCGCACTTGCAGCAGCAGAAGGAAGAAGGTTGCAAAGATCACTTTGAAATGATGCCAAAGCGCAATGCTTTGACTGCGGTGTGTGACGCAACCTTCACGGCAACTATCAATTTTCAGATCAAATCGAACGACTCTCGACACCCCTTCTAAACAGTGCCGCCTTGTGAAATGCCGTTCGGTATGTCCCTACCGTCCCCCCCTGTTTACATTTAATTTCCCTTTCTTTCATCCAGCCGAGCACGACGATCATATTAATCTTGATCGTGTCTGATCTTCATGTAGCGCGCTCCGTCGCCATACAAACGGAATCGATTGAGTAATCGCGAGATCGAACTCGTTCTGTTTTCGTAGCGGGTAACAGAGTACCGACCAATTTATAATTCCTGTAATGCTAGTAGATAGCACAAGGCGACTCGCTCGACAGACGGGTACCAACGTGCGCACTTTTGCCGTGTCATCATCATTTTTTCCAATGTACCACCCGTACGCGACTCTACACGGGGTACGCGGGGGGTTGAGGGTCTGCCGTAGTCATCAATTAGGGTGAATGGAGTTCAATTTATTGAGTTTACGTTCTCCCACGCTGAGGGGCGAGATAACGGACCGCAAAAAGACTTCTTGAAGAGGCCTTGAGGAAAAGCGAAAGATGATAAAATAAATACGAAAATATGATTCGAAAACATTAAAACTGTCCAATCCTACTAATGCTTCAGCTAAATCATGGTTAAATGACGTCAAATGAGGCGAATGCATAAAGTTTCATTTAAAAAACTATTATCAGTTTTTAATTTGCATTTTTCAAGCACAATACAAAGGTTTTCGGAAATGCAATTCAAACCACTCCTCCTTAACAAAAAAAAAAGCAATAGAATATAACACACTTTGGCAAGTGCCACCGTTTGAAGGACAAACGAACTGGTTCTTCTGTCTTTAAAAAAAAACGGGGATAACAACAAAAAGAATCAAGCAATAACAAAAAAACCGTTGCCTCAAAGACGTTCCAATGCCAAGTTCAAGTTCGCGCCTTTTGCACTTGTTGTCTTTGGTTCGATGGTTTACTCCTCGTTTTTTTTTTTCTTTTATTTTCCGTTTCCTTGTAATAGGTAAACAACAAGTGTATTTGGCGCCACCCGTGTACCATAGAGCCAGGGAGCTTTACGAACACCTACATAGTGAGACACATTTATGCAAGGGGCGCAAGCTAAAACGCACACACCAACTCTTCGGGCGCGCATTTCCCATACACACAGCAGCACGGGTTGCGATGTGAGGAGAAACCGGGGCGCGGAAGCGCTTCCTACTATCACATAAAAATCCTCACAAACGCAACCGTCTCTGCTTCCCTCTCATCCGCTCTTTGGGCATTTTATATCATACGCACGCATGTATAGATTCGATCAAAGTAAAACCCCACAGCATACTTTGATGTTGGAATGTACGCATACACACGCGCTCGCGCGCAGTGTGGCTAAAGAGCACGTGTTTCTTTTTTGCACTTGCCCTGGGCGACCATAACACCAGCGACAAGAAGCAGGCAGTACAAGGGATGCTGTATTTTTTCCATAAATAATTGGAAAAGCATATTTATTTCTTGATGTGGAGGGTTGAGCAGTACATTTTCTAGTAATTATTTATGATATCCATAATTCCATCCATTACCGTAGTCGGTCCATAATTTTTCATTTTCCCTACGATAAACAATATATTATTTCCACGTTCATGAAAGGGTTCAATAATCATCCTTTTAAATGTAGGGATATTTGGGGCAAACGGTCCCCTGCAGTTATGGTGAAATTAGCATTATGAATATCATTCTAATGCTCAAAATATGTTTGTATTCATTTTATGATGATAACCTTTTAAAATTCTTAACCGACAATTTCTATTAAAATAAATAATATGTAAAATTAACTGTTCGTTAACATAAAATAACATTGTTTTGGTCGTCTATGAAATAAAAAAAATTCTCGGACGAATTTAAAGGAAGATTTAAAGGAAGAACAACAAAGGGCGTAAAAACAGACACACGATGTGAATTTAAAATTTTCACGAAAAAAGATACCATTTCCTATCGGACCGGCTAGATTAATAAGGCTACGGTGTTACATTGTTATACATTCAGTAAAGATAGGAGCAGAGTGTTTTGTTATTTAATTTGTTCCTAACGCAATTTTTGTATTCTAAAATAGCATTAACGCATAGGCCCTTCGTGCTAATAACGGTTTCTTATCCTGCTTCTTTGTTTTGATACTTCGTTTTTATATCCATGATCAATTGTTTCTTAGCTGTTTCTTAGCTTTCATTGAAAAATAAGATGTTCCAGCATATAGTAAGTTAGCATATCAGTAAAACTCGTTTTAAAAAAAACATATCAACCCCCTTAAATGATTTGTTGGTAAACAAACCCCTCGCCACAATCTCCCTTCTTTCCCTCTTTCCAACAAGACGCAGCAGCTACGCAACGACGACCACCCCACAAAATCCTGCCCGGTTAGACTCTTTCAAAAGCACACACACACACATCCGGCCACATGGAACACACAAGCGCAAGCGGTTTCGGCTACATGCGGATAGGTAATGCTACACACATGAATGCTTACGCACAAAACCACACCACACCAACTCTCTACAACACACTTTCCCCCTTCTGTATCATACCAAACACAGATACAGTGTGGTTGTCACCCAACACACACCTTTACTTCCGCACACCCGGGTTTGGAAAGGTCTCTCACATGCCGGATGCTTGACACCATCGTACCACAGCATTAAAGAGAGTACAAACGATGCTGGGAGCACCCTGTGGCTGGGCTTGAGAGGAGAGGGTCTTCCCAGGGTTGTTCAGTCGAAAGGTGCAACATTCTAGCGCTTTTTATGCAACTTCCGTGTTAGTGTGTATGTCACGGTGAGGGGAGTGTCAATAAATGAGCATATAGAAAGAGCATTCAGTTAAGGAGGCAAAAGATATCTTCAGAAGTTGTCACAGATGTCTTGAGAAGACCTGTCTGAACGAAAATAAATACTTGAAAACCATCGACTACCAACCAAGAAAATCAAACGAAAAATAGTTAATTGAATATTAAATGATGGTTTGACAGACTTCTGAAGTGTCTGGACGTATATAGACCCCATCTTTGGACCGTTCATCATCATGTTGCAGTTAATACCCAATGCCACAGAAAGCCCCAAATCCCTTATTTCTCCAATAATGCGCGAATATTATATGACGGATTATTCTCGTCTTTAGACCCCTTATCTTCCATCATCAGGTGTGACTAGTCGATTGAAGTAAGTACCCAAAGTCACAGAAATACCAAGATCCCTTATTTCTCCAATAAAGCTGCTCCGAGCTGTGGATCTGGATCGAATCTATCGGTTGTATCGGCCAGAAAATAATTCTTACACAATTCAAAACTTATCGCTAAGGTTAAGAAGGTATCAGTTCATTCTCTCGCCACTGCACCGCAAAGACCACAGTCCGCTCGTATGACGTACTTTCAGGACGTCAATCGTATTGGTTCTACTGTACAAAACTTGCTCGGTGTTAATGATAAGCTCAAGCCTGCCATGTAGTCAATTTTTGCACCGACAGAAGAAGAAAAAAGGTGTGAATTTTAATGTCTACGTGTTGATTTGATAAATTATACAGCAATATTCATACTGACGCTAGTGGTCGAATCGGACGTATCGGGACAGCCACGGTAAGCTAAATAAAGAAAAACCTTTGGACCGATATAGAGATAGAGCGCGCGCCGGTTACCTTGCACAATATGCAAACCATCAGAGTAATACACCAACACATTTTCAGCAGTTGTTGAATTTCCCTTCGCGGGGGAAATGGGAGAATGCAACACACATGTTCAGCTATCCGGGGGAGGGTGGGGGGTTGGGTGGTGGATGAAAGCAGAAAGGGCATATTTATTCCTGTTTGCCACTGACCGAGAACTTGACCCAGTTGGGGTGTTCAGTTGAGCATCTTTGCGCTGGTTTTTGTGCAGCGAGACTGAATGACTTTACTTTGACGTTTTATGGAGTATGCGATAAGAAAGTATCCAAAATAATTTTAATTAACAATTTTAAACCTTTTCCTGTTGTAATTTAAATCCAATGTTAAGATATCCCATGAAAGAATTCGTAATGAACGGCGAAATATTTCTTTTGAATTAACGCATTAAGGGGACATTGGAATGCCTAATTTTTGCACGACTTCCAACTGCAACCCAATAGAACTGCAGAGGTCAAACACAGTAACAGAATTAGAATAAAAAAGTGGTAGATCCCAACATGAAAAACCATACCTCATTTTTATTCCAAAAGCTACACCATTTTTTGCGCCATCATAAAAAGCGAAACACGGAAACAGAAATGTTGATGTATGAAAATCAACAAAGGCTTTACCTTTATAAATGCAACCTCACCCTTCATATGTCGGGTTGTTCCCTACTTAGCGCCGTGTGCAGACAGACAGAAGTGTTGGCATGATTTGCTGAATAGTATTAGCAAAAGTTCTATCCACCAGAAAAGAGCTTTAGTGAAAAAGTCAAGCACAGTTCCAAAGTTCAGGTTCTTACCATTAGAGCTAGGAGCTAAAAGGATCTACCCTTAGTCGTTGGACTTAATCTTCCTAAGCAATGTTTGTTTAGGAGATTTTTGTTTGTTCTTCTCAACAAGTATTCCAATTTTCAACCAAAATTTAGGATTTATATTCCTCCATTCTCACCACACACACACACTCGCACCAAACGTTTATATAATATTTCAAGATAAAACGCCTTTGCATCTCAACACACAACGAGCCAATCCATCCTCTCAGAACACAGACAGAAACCACAAAAAGGCAGCTTAGCTTTCAAAGAATGAATTCGTGTTTCTACCGTTTTTTTCCTTACCGTTTTTCGTACCTCTTCTCGGTTACAAGAAAGAAGGTAGCAGCAGCAAAACGGCTGCTTGAAATGCAATTCTAAAATGCATCATTGAAAATTTAAAGAACAAAAAGCAAGGGAATGAATGGTCTTTTTTTACCACACCAGCCTTTTTTAGCCTTACCAGAGGAACAACACTAAGAAGCCGACAGAGCTTGTGCTGCTGAGGGCAAAATGGGAAGCTAAAGCAAAACCGGCATCCCATCTTGCTTGGTGCAATCATATCGGTTGCAGCACACGTTTCCGTCGCCCATCCCGGCACGGAATTCTCTGCTTTGGGATGTACATTTGCTCTGCCAACACGCGAAGCTGGTGGAGAAGTAAGCAGACACAAATCGGCCAATGGGTTGCCTTTGCCAGTAACAAAATTTTACAATTCCACGAAGGAAAAGGTTTTTTTTAAGGGGGGTATTAAAGGACGGATAAGGAAGCCATACTTCCCCTTCCGTTTCGAGATGGTTCGTTCTCAAGAAAAAAAAAGGATAAATGACATTCCTCACAGGTTCGTTATTCTTTTGCTTCGTTGCAGAGCTGTGTGATGCCCTTCAAGAATGTGTAATTATGAGATTTTTGGCTCGTTAAGAGAAAAGGAGCACAAAATCCGGTTTCATGAAAGCTTGAAAAGATCTACAGATAGAGTGAGACCTATTCCATGATATGGGACATATAATTGATCAAAATCAAAACTCATAAGTCTAGAATACTATTAGTACTTGGTTCAAGTCCTATTTACCTTACAAATGACGTAAATGCCTTTCCTTAATATAAAATAAAAACACCCATTTTAATCCTTCCTTTCAACGACTCCTAACAATGGCAATAACAATTAACTTCTAAACAACAATTCGCGACATACTTTATGCCTTTATGTGTCCTTCTTTATAAGACAATCATGCTTGCTTTGGGAACAATTATGTTGCCAACAAAATGATGTCACCGTTTGCGAAAAACCGTACCGAGACAGGCACCGCGGTTGGACATTTTTTCTCTTCTCGTGCCGCAACAAAAAAAAACCTAGGGCTGGGGCGGCTTATGGTACAGAGCCTCACATTACTGGCCGGTGGTAGATACTGTTGTGATGTTTAAGCGGCCACATATACCGTTCCCGAGATTCGGACGGGAATGTTATGCTAATGGAAACACCATTAGCATAAGCGTCCGTTGAGTGCTGCGCTTCCGTTGCTGACAAACAACAGGCGGGACACACCGCCGCTTGTCGGGTGGTCGTCGATGGTGACGGTGGTGGTTTGTCGTCATCGTGAAGTAAAGTAGATTCCAAAAATCCTTTCGTCTGGAAGCGGCAGACAGTGGTATTGAAACCATTGCAGCCTTACCCATAATACGATGCAGAAAATGTAATTAGACTTTCAATTTCGTGTCTCACAGGAAATGGTGGTCTACAGAAATGGAGAACTTCACGGGGAGTAAAGAGCAACACGTGTGCCCGTTATCATTGAAGCAGCAAAAAATTATAATATAAAAATTTCATTTTGAGAATTTGAACTGGAAGTACGTATGAAAAGCTGTTTGGCGTCCCAATGACGCAAAGCCAATGCATTAAATCTGCTCTAATATGGTCGGAAAACCCCTCTATAAACTTTTTTCTTTGCGAAGACTAAAAAATATCTCAATCAGTGGTTCCCAAATTGGGTTTTTCATCATTTTAAAGCCCTACAACCCACTAAACCACATCATCTTACGCTAAATTTTTATCCGTGTCCACTGGTGGAGGCGGTAGGGTTCACCTTTGGGGATCTCTGGTCCACATAGAAGAAACCCCCCAGTCCCCTTCCATCCGTGACAGCTCCGTCACAGTTGATGCTCTGTGTAAAGGTGCACATTACAAATTACTGCACACAACTCAAATGTCAAAAGCCCGCCACAGTCAAAGCCCATTGCTAAAAGCATGCCCGAGAGACTGCCTGTACTTGTGCCTGTCCTGCAACTACAATCTTGCCGCTATGTACAAGCTCTCGTGCACCAAAGCTCGTTAGTAGTTGCAACTATCCGCTCCTCTTTACACCCACATTACCCGGCTGGCGCTTGGTCTGAGTTTCAGGGAACCTACGCTGTGCAGTGGAGTGCCCGCGAATAGGAAAAACCCACCGAACGTCACGAGCGGGCTCACCACACGCTGCTACTCGCTTTTTCTACCATTACTGTGGTGGAGATGTTGATGATGGGATTCAACGTTAGTTCTCCAGAGCTTTTCAACTAGCAGCAGCAGCACCACCACCACCACCAAACCAACCCGCCCGCCAATCTCCGCAGCACATGACGCAACATCATCATAAGCACGCGCATACACCCGGCTGGAGGGGGTTGGCAAAATAAATTGCATTTTGCAACAAGCGCGGCAAAAGTAATACTCGGTGCGGCATTGCAATGGAGAAAACGTAAAGTTCTACTTTCGTGTAAAACATGAAAGAGAGGAAACCTTTGTAAAGCTCGCTCGTTGATTGAAATTCGAAGCGTGTATGGTGACGGCGACGTGTTCCGTTCATCTGAATGCCGTTCCTTAGGCAACAGCCAACTCATCATGCGGCAGGCACTGGGGTGGATTTTCCCGCCCAAAAAAGGTAGAAACCCCCTAAGCGATTAAATGCTCGATCGTGGTACAGCACACATTCGCGCACAAACTACGACGAGATGCACAAGAGGAAGAGCGCAATCATTAGTGGCGCCAATGACCACACCACGTGCGCGTTGAAAGAAAATTGGATTTTAAGGATAAGTATGTCAAACCGTGAAAAGTTATACACCAGTTAGAAGTCCTTTTGCTAACTCCTATTCGTAAACTATTTCATGTGTTTTGATAACGTCAAGTAAGGTATTGCCTGGCCGTTACTACTGAATAAAAAAATAACTTCAATTAACAATAATATAATCTCAAAATCCTGCAAAAATTTCCCCTTTTGTCCATCTTCTCTCAAATGTCAATCGATCGAACTGCATTAAAGAAGTCGATTGCATTTTTTATTAGTCGCTTCCTCCGACCATTCCCATCCTGCTACTTCTTCCCGCAAGCCACTTCCACGCAAAAAAGGCGCGAGATTGATCGGTAGTTGTCATGGGAAAGGAAGAGAATTATGAGCCCTCGGTGCATGCAGAAACCCCAAGCTGAATGTATCCCCGCCACACTGACCTTTTTGGTACAACCCCTCCACCCTTTATTCTGAAGCACCATGTGTCCCCACCACACCGACATTGCAAACAAACGACAGCAACGAAAAAACCAAAAAAGTATGCCCGCACTGCTGCTGCTGCTGCTGCTGCTGCTGCTGCTGGGTTTCACTACGAAACGAAAATATGCTTCCCAAATGAGATTCGAAAGAGAGCGCACTATCGGGAGCGCTTGCTAAATACGAACATCCCTCTCTCACACGCACACGTACGCAGCCAACCCCGGGCATGGAATGGCAACCATGCGCAGTGAGCGTGAACAAAGAAGGAAAGAGTGGGAGAGAGAGAGAGAGAGACAGAGCGAAGCGAAAAAGATTGCTCGCACACAACGGCAACGTAGCACAACCCCTATTACGGGGCTTACATTATTAATACAAGGATAAAAAAAAAACATTCACACAAGCACAATTCTTTTACCTAGAATGTGTTTGTGCTTCTGTTTTTTAAGTGCATTTGTGCAAGTTGGGCCGGCTTTAATTTTCGCATACAAGCTCACACACAGGCCATACATACGCACTTACAATCCGCCGCCCGGGGTGGCAACAAAAATAACATGTAAAGATACGATGGCGTATAGAGTATAGGAGAGTGTATGAAGTGCGATATTGTGAATAGTCAAGAAGGTAAGGGGTGGGATTATAAGGCTACTCGTTTACCATGGCAGTGCTAATCTGGTCTGGCACCAACGCTAAGCACCATAAATGAGTTATAATGAAATGTTTACTGAAAATATCCATCCATAATGTACAAAACTATTATTCCATTAAGTCATAAAAACAACAGCATGACTCAAAGAATAATGTAAGCAAATTAATAATTGCAACAAAATCCCGCTTTAATCTTTTTCAAAAAAAAATCCAAACCAACGCCGCCAACCAGGCGCATGGTTGGGTGTGTAGCTGTGTGTTTTGCTGTCAAAATTTATCCCCTAACAGGGTGTTTCGAGCGTAAAAAATTACGTCGTAAGCTAATGATGATGATGATGCTGATGTGGTTATATACATAGCCCGATGGGGTTGCTTACACCAACACATCTATGCGTACACAATACGTACACAGTTCGCCTTTCTCTATCGCTCGCGCTGCCTTTCCCTTTCTGGCTCGCAGCACAGTATGCCGTGGTTACTAACACATGCGCGCGCGCATGTTCGCTACACAAGCTTATCGATTTGGTAAGCGGGTAAAATGTAGACATATTTCGCCGCCATCTTGGATTTTGCTTGTAAGCGAAAATGATGCCTATTTCAAGCGCTTTGAATCGTGTTAGAGCGAAAAATTGTTGATTTTTAAATATTAATGTTCAATATAAAACATTTTCAATAGTTATTGTCGGGTATTATTCAAGTATAATTGCCTTTTCATGCCATTTTGTATTAGAGACGCCACGCCACCAGCGACCTGGTGACGCAATCCTACCTCGCTTCCCTCTTTTCGTGATTATGCAAGCGGGATGGTGATGGCCATGCCGCAAGCATTATTAATTTACAACTTCAATGAGAGCTCACGAACGATACTTTCGCAAAATCTGGATTTGGTCGCATCGAATGAGTTAGTTAATATTGATGATGCTCAACCATTTTCCAGCAAATAAAACCGACAAGACTTTGCTCAAACACAGAAGCTCTAATTAACCTTTTTCGTGCTTGTGTCCCCGCGATCACGGATGTGAAAAAATTATATTAGCGCTTTCCATTCTCTGGAGCTGAACAACGAGAGATACCACCACACGACAACACGGTGACGCAATCCTCCACACCACCCCAAGGCACGTCATATGGCGCGAGACTACTCCCCCGTTGCTAGTACAGCACATCATCCACGGAAAAGGTTGTGATTGATGGACTCCGTTCTGGTGCTCTGCTCAGGACTGTTACTGCTGCTACTTCGATGTACCGTCGCACACGGTCTTCTCCATAGCAACAGCCCCAATTAATCAAGAATCCAATCCACTAAAATAGCTCTCCGGATGTACAGCAAACAACTTTCAGGGGGTTTTGCTGACTACTTTGAACTGTAGCTATTGATTAGACGGCTGTCAAGTGTAATCGATACGCAACCTCAACTCCTCTTTCAGCAGCAGAGTGCTTTTAACAATCTAACATTGTAGATAAACACTTCTAGAGGTGGGAGCAGCACAAAATAGCAGCAGCAGCAGCAGCACCACCACGAACCGACACGATGGACAGCTAGCAGACAACAACAACAGCAAGAATCATGCCCAACTAGCAGGAGGCGTGCGAAGCAGCACAAGAAACATGCCCCCCGGTGCTGTGTATGGGTTTGCACGGCACACCCCAGCAGTCACCCCGAGTTTTAGACGCGACGGCGGCTGCGGCTAGTACGACGACTTATTCGAGACCTTCCCATCGCCACACAGCTATAGCAGAGCAAGAGGCGCCACCGGCAGCAACATCGACACCGTACCAAACACACGCCCCGTCTATACATGCACTTGTTGTGTTCGGGAGTTGCTTGCTGGGAACTGTGGGGATGTGAAGCAGTGAGAGATCATGCCGACCCTGGAGGAGGGAGGAGGTGGGGGGAGGGGTGGGAAGCATACACAAGGGTGGTTGTTTTGCGCCGTTGATACACACTACACATACGCACGCAGCGCGTCAGCGCGTGTGCCAAAACGGACACCGGTATGCTGAAGGTTTGTCGCTTTGTTAAAGTGCGCGTAAACCACCCTGTCTCTCACGCTGCTTTTCTGTTCCTTCTCCTCCTGAAACAAACACAACCTGTTTCCAAAACAAAAACCAACTATAGACAACATACACACAAACTGCCACCAACACACCACCACACAAAACCTGCCCCCTTTTTTCTTTCGCTTTTGCTCTGATTCGATGTGTTTCTACGGCGTGTGCACTTTCCTCCTCCAACACATCATTAGCAGGTGCGCATACACACACAAAGTACACCAACAACCGGTGTATACACACATACACCGGGAAACGCACACAAAACCACACCGACGGAATGTTTCCAAATTCTTTCGGGAAAAAAGGAAGACAAAAAAAGACAGAAAAAGTATAAATGCCCAAAATTTAAAGCTCTCCCTATCGGTACAGCAAGACACACACGTGTGTGTTGAGTGGTGCCGACAACCACCACGACGACGACGACGACGACGCCGAAGGAAGATACGCCAGGATCCGTTGTCCTTAATACACACTCGCGCACTACACACTACAAACAGAAAATAAGGAAGTGTGTGCGCTGCAAACACAGCAAAGGAGCACAGAGAGCGAAAGTGTGTCCCCTTTGCTGTGTGTGTTATGATGTCCTCTCATCGTCGTCCAGACCCGGTTCCCTTCGGGCGTTTAGTCCTTTTCGAATAAATGCCAAGTACTTACACCAAACCAAAGAAAGAATATCCTATTTTTCGGGTGGCGTTTAACAACACCACAAAGAATGTTGTTCCCTTCGATTTAAAACTCACTTAAAATGAGATCTGCAATCAATGCACAAATTGTAACATTTTTATTTCTAAAAAAATATTTTTCAGTATAGCCATTATATGATATCAGATGGTTTTGAAATTTAACTTGAAGGTTCACGCTCAGAAACCGGTCTTGCATTAATTCTAAGAAATCATAATTTGTTTCAATATAAGCATGATGCCCTAACGCCTGCTTACAAGGCTTAACCGTTGATATTTGTTTATTGATTTAAGTTCACTGGATAACAAAGATCCTAGTGAATGATCCTTGTTTGTATCAATGTTAAATCAATTCGTCAACAGAAGGATTCAAATTGGACACTTCCAAGTTCAACAACCATTGTTGCTGCAGACTGCCTTTATATATGTTTAACAAACAATTGTTTAGCAAACTGTGTTTATGAACCAGTGAGTTAATCGAGTTTAAACTAGCAAGAACTGCTGTGCTTCTACTAGAACGTGTGTGCGCATCAACGTCGCTGCTACACACTTCATTACCTGCATTTAATTCTTCCACTGCAAATTGCACTACGCTCTGTCCACCTCGCGCACGTGCCAAACATTGCGCAACTAGTTAGACGTCAAACGTCTAAAAGGTGACTATGAAAATGGTAATCAAAACAAACGCCAGAAAAACACACCAACACTTCTCCTTCTCTACAACCACGGAGAGAAGAAAAAGCAACGAAAACATCTGATCTCAGTAGCCCCACACACCAACTAGCAACGGCGGCACACATCATCCGCCGATCGCACACCGCACACATAGCAACCACACACCGGTTACTGCGAAGAGCGCAGAAAATTATACACGCGTGTGACGGCAGCATGTGGAACACTCCGAGCAGCATATCCCCTTTATGGTACGGTTTTGTCGATAGGTTTGTGGTAGTGGTGGCAAAAGACGACGAGAATAATGGTGGTGGTGGTGGTGGTGAAGGTGGTGAAAATAGTACAAGTAAAAACCATCCCACACCGGACGAGATCTAGGAGAGAAGTCTACATACCACCACCAGCACCCCAAAGACCTTAATCGTCATCCGGGAGTGCGCGCATCATAGATACATACACACACACACGTGTTCACAGTGACACACACGCACGCCCGTTGTGTGACCACTAAGTAAAAGAGGCATGGATGGTGGTGGTGGTGACTCGCATCGCAGCAACCCAACCAAAACAAACTCCACGCGACGAACACGCATCGTCGTGGCACAAGGGGAAAGCAAGGTAGGAGGAGCAGAGCGGAAAAGGTGATGCGGTTATGTTGGGCTTCAGTATGTTGCAACAAGCACTCACACACCAGCTTCCTCCCATGCTGCCATTCCAATACATTCCTTCTGCGTTCAATGCGAAACGGGAAGGTTCCGATACCCACAAACGCTCAGAAGGGGTGGATAATATTATGGTGGTGGTAAGCAGACTCAAACTATGCTCTCTCCTCTGACGCTGATATGATTTTATGCTGTTCGTACTTCTTTTTTTCCCTCAGCGTGAAATGTGTGTTGTACACGCACAGCGAACCGATGATAACGCACACACAGAGAGAAAAAGTGTGGACGAGCAGCGGTGGTGGAAGGCGTAACTACCAACACCACCAGCATACCAGAGCATAACCCAAAATGTTGTCTCAACAACACAGAAGCATAATGACAGTCACCGTCCTACTGCTGCAGGGCGGAATAGGCAGAGTTCGGGCCGACAGGATATATGAAGGACCTTTTACACTGGTCTTGGTGGAATGTTTGTAGCAAAGCAGGAAAAAGATGAGCATCAGGTGAATGAATGAAGTTCCTGAGTTTTTGATGAAGATCTTGTTGATATAGGAAATGATGTACGATGCTTTAGGCACGACACTTACATCACACCGACCTTACTTCACACTAAACTGATATCACCAAAACAAGTGCTATAACGAAATACGGTGGTATAGTGGTAATGGCATAGGCCTGTCAAAAGGACCGTCGTCGGTTCGAATCTCATTCGGACACGTACACTTAATCATAACCCCCCATACGCAGGATTAACAATCTTGATATGGATGAGTTCACTCAGTCACAGAAAGACCCAAAGCACATTAGTGCTCTAATTAGGCTTTGATCCACTGGGGTTGTTGTGAAACCTAAGAAAAAGAGGAAGACTTTGGTCCTACAAGGCTTGTTGTGCCGCCCAAGAAGAAGAATTTAACTGGTTCTTTACCTCAACTATAGATCGATAGGACTCAGGTCCGGTGATTGAGTAGCGAGTGGCTCAATCAATTAGTAGCTATGCATAGGAACGGATATCCAATACTGAAAGCAATCATTGAACAATTATCTCTACACTTGTACTCCATTGATATGACTACACAAATGTTTTTTGAAGGACAACAAAAATACAACAAACGAAATCTAATTTGCGAAATTGCGTAGACAGAGGATGAGGCGCATCTCCCCGCACAAACGTACCGTTGTTGTTCCATCGCCCACGGTGGTGTAGTTGATGTTCGGACTGATCTCCACCACCGAGTCGGGGCGCGGATTCTCCGCAAAGCCCCACGTGTAGTTAAAGCCGGCCGGTGCGTTCGTCTGCGCTGCACACATTTTGGCGCGAGATTTTTCTTTCCCGCTTTGCTACTACACTTCCACTCACGCTCTCTGGCTACTCGAAACGCGACTAGTTGTGCTCTCGCACCGCCTTATCAACCCACCAACAGTCAAGCGCTCACCGATGCGGCGCGTGTTTCTCTGTGTTTACTTTCGCGCACTTTACGCTATGTTTCAGCTAATCGTGCGCTTGCTTGCCGCAATAAATGAAGCTGCTGCTGAAAACCACTTCGGTACAATTTGCACACGTAATACCTTCCACACTAAAATACACACACCACACACGCGCGCGTGTCAGCTATCCTTCGTGGCAAGGTTTGGATAAAATATTTCACTTTACTTTCCTTTACAACTATCCAATCACCACTGCTAACGCTTATTCCATCATTAGCAAAGTTTCGTTTCTTGCTACACCTTAGGCAAAAACTTTCCTGCCAACGAGATTGACATGTAAGCTACCGGAAACGAGAACTATACATATTCTATGGCGATTTTGCAACCATCCGCAAAACGAAATCGCGCACGCCCCCTGAAAGAGATGGGGACCTCCTCTCACACGATTGGAGCTCCGTCGGAACAACTTGTTTCTTCACTTTTCGATAAGATACGATCCATTCACTAAAGATTCAACGGCCGCTGTGTGGCTGACGACGCCTGTGGAGAATGAAAGGAAAAAATATTATATTAATGATGTGTCGATCTTTCTACATCAAAATGGGTTATTTGCTCAGGGAAGGAAACAGGAATGGAGGAAGGTATTATGGAATGCCGAATGATTGCCATGCTTGCGTGATGAAACCTTCGTTACAGGTCCGATTCAATTCCACAAAGCCCTCTGTATCTATTTGATGCTGTGATCGTCATCCCCCTCGAACGAATCATTCGCAGTCACGATCCAAATGATGGACCATGTTGCACAGATAAATTTATTGATTTTTTTAGATTGCTTATGGCACGGCTCGAACCCTTACAATGCGTGGAAATTTCTAGCGGTCGATTCTCTTAAACCTTTAGATCTGTTAAAAAATTCCAAAAGATAATCATACACAAAATACTTCGTGTTTGAAAAGCCATTTTTAATCAAACTTAACTGAACAGTGTATTGTTATTAAAGACATATCCAGATTATTTAAAAACGCTTTTTGTGTTTCAAAGCTACTTTATCGGTAATTGTTTTGTGTTTGAGCACGAAATTTAGTTGTTTCAAGCGCTCTTTAAACTGTTTGAAGGTCGAGGTGAATCATCCAGGCGTGTTAATTTGTACAATTAATACAGATACTAAGAATTGTGCAATGTTTCTTGGGAAGCTGATTGCCGTATAACTGTGATTTGTGTAAGTGTCTGGCGTTTTGGCGAGTGATTCCTGAAAAATATTTTCGGTCAATTCTAGTAGACAGACAGGAGTTTCGACACTACGAATCGCTTCTCATATATGTTTCCAACTTGGGGGAGTTACAGTTGTCTTTGGCAAATGTGTGGTTGGTTCGAGGAAAGACATGCCTCATGTCGGTAGTATCAATCGACTTGCCAAAGCCCTACAACAAAACTATTTTACTTTTCATACGCATTGTATGGAAAAGAGTCTTCGATTTTTTTTCTGGAGTGGATTAAACTGGTTCTGTGAGGGTCCCCCCTGTATATTGCAAGAATTGAAGGAAAAAGAAAATTGTATACCTAAGGTTTCTCAAATTCCCTTAAATTCCTTCTAAAATGTGTTTACCATCCGTTGTAGCCCAACAATTTTAATATGAGATTTATACATCAATGAACTTTCCTCAAAGCAAAGGTTTGCCCCTAGATCATGCTTATGTTATTTGTTTACATCCCAGAATATGCACCCACTACACACACATTTCACTACACCCGATACACCGTGGTACAGTGTTGTAAAAAGGTATGTTCTGTGTTGCCTCTTTGCACACTAGCAAATGTAAACCCGACCGCCCCAAAACAACACAACAGGCGGTCACCTTTTACTCAAACATAGCAACCCATGATTTGCGTGACGCAACCCGCTTCTCGTACACCACACCAACACCCAACGGTACCATGCTAGAGCATGGATATGTATGTTTTCCACCAATCATCATTTCCCCTCTGGCACTACGCGCGTACACGACCCCGAACTACGCGAAAGTCCACGTGCGGCGGCGACGTCGGTGGAACAGGTGCCCCTTTCACACTACCAACACCAACTGTATGCTGCTTGCTGGTGTGCGCTGAGATAATGTGGGAATTGTTCCAAAACATCACTTTCACACCAAAATCAGATTTTCCCGAGAACTCACACCGAGGGGGGAGAAGAAGACTGGGAAAATTAAACCCACCCCTTTCACCTTCTCTGACAACAAACACACACACACACGTGCACGCACACACACACAGTAACACGTGTGTGTGTTTTGTCCCATTATTTCCCGTCTCTCGGCACTTGTCCGGCGTCCGGTTTTTCCTTCACAGCCCGCCAGCCACACACCACGCACTCCAAACGCGCGCGCACGGTGTGTGAGTAAGCCTACGGGATGGGGGACACACACACAAACACGCACGCATCTTCAGGCACATACATTCACGCACGTTTCCAACACACACCGCTACACCACCCGTTTTCACACTCGAGGGCCACGGGTGGATGTGTGTACGCAGCTGAAAAAGCGCGCGAAAATCTTGGATAAGCAATGTTTTCATCCATAAAGGTGAAAACGGTGAACGAAAACTCAATTTCAAAGCCGCGTCACTTTTCCAGCAGTCCCGCTACCGAGAGAACACTGGGCCGCCATTTTATTTTTTATTCTGTTCGACGCTCCTCGAGCAGGCGGCGGCTTCGCTTCGCAAACCAGCACGCCGATGCTTTTCTGTGCTTGGAAAGAACACAGCAACAACAAAAACTACAGGTTCTGTCAACAGCTTCGGCACACAACCGGGAGAAACTTTGCTATCTTGAAGTTAACAAATAAAAAAAACAAAAGGAAAAAAGAAGCTAGCTGGGCTAAGAGCCAACCTTCGTGATGTTATTTGCACTGCCGGAGTGTGGAGTTTGAACAGTTTGAGTAGGCATTGTATGGATGACCGAGTGAGAGAGCACCCTCTCTCTCTCTCTCTCTCTCTCTTTCTCCGTCACTCTCACGTTCTCTACAAAAGTGTCACATCTTCTCACATGACGCTTTACGGTGTGTTGTGGTACCGTCTACAAAATTTATGTTTCTTCGAGCGTGTTACTGCCAAAATTCGCACGCTACTCCTCATTCAACTCCATTGGCTTACTTTCCATTCTTCCAATGCACAGGGGAAAAAAATCCGTGACGCCACGCACGCGAGATAATTCCCGAAAAACTTCGTTTCACACTGCTGTACGCGCGGTACACGCTCGAAAAATAAAAGCACACCGATTAAAGCCACGCACCCGGGGCACAGTGCGTGTGGTGCCGCCACTGTGTATCTCGCACACTCGGAAGAAAAAAAAACGCGTGTTTGTCAGAAGCGAGCAGATACGGTGGACGGGTTCCCCCGGTGCTACCAACACAAAAATGAAGACAGCGCTTGCTTTGCCGCTGTCAAACTCGGGCGCGGCGCTGTAGCTCGAAACGTCAAGCTATTGCGATGAGGAGGAGGAGGAAGGAGAGAGAGAGAGAGAGAGATAGAGAGAGAGAGAGAGCGATGTAGGCTTCTCATGAAACACACACGCACGCACACATGCACACACACATGCACACACGGCGTGCAGAGCAGCAGAGGCAGCAGCAGCACTACACAAGGATACACTTCACACCACCAGCATAAACGCGTTTCGAAAGGTGCGCTCTTGGTGGTGTTGGTACGGAGGGAGAGCAGCGGGGGAGATAGAAATCGCCACCACCACCACACCCTTCTTTACATGGCAGCGTATTGCTTTTTCGAGCCCTTTCCGTGTGTGTTCGTTCGGTGGTCGATTTAGCAGAGGCAGCGGCACACACCGAGGCGCCATTAGAGGTGTGGTGGTGTATTATTTTCAACCTCACGCACTTTGACAGACCGAGGTGAGAAAAAAAGTACAAAACACACCGACGACACGGTGCGGTGGGTTCCCGCCAGAAAAAAGAGGGTTTACCCAAAAACCATCCCAACAATTTTGGTGCAAAAATGAGGCCGCGCTTCGTGTGACGCCCGGTCGCTCTCGCGTGACGCAGCAATTTGGTTTTTTTTCTCTCTCTCCGTTCGCAGCTAGGGCAAAGCGAAGCCGCCATATTTTTCCTTCACCAAGAGGCAGCCGCCTTTCCAGAAGCTTCGATATGGTTTACAATGAAGCATTTGTTTCTTCTTTCTTAGCAAGCAATTCGTTAGTTAAAGTTCGGCTCTTCGCGTCAAAAGAAAGCACACACAACACACGCACGCACGCAAGGGTGGCAGGTTTCTCGCTAGTAGATATATCGGTGTGTGAATGAGGGAAAATGCGAACAAAATGCAAACATTCTGCTTCACACAGAAATTACAAGGGCGCGCGCGTGCACACACATCGCCACACGGCCGCGTCACACACAGCGCCAAAAAGCGTGTCGAGTTAAACACGACGGTAGAGTGGGACGGGTACAAGAGGGGTGTGACAAGGTAGGAGCGGTAGCAATCAAAAAAAAAAAGAAGGCAAGGAAAGCAGTATAAGAGGAGAGACACAACGCCGCGTACACCACACACAACACACAACCTGATCAGACAGAAGCACTACGAATACTAGGAAGCGCTCGGGCTTTCCTATGTGTCGGAGCCCTTGCTTTCTAAATTAAGAAGAATGAGCGCACACACACGCACGCACGCACGCACACACAGCAAGCGGGTGCACACACTCGCACACAATCGGTGTATGTATGAGTGAGGCGAATGTTTGGTGGTGTGAGAGCATATACTTCACCGTTCGCCTATGTATAGAGTACCCATGTAACAAATTCCCAAGGAGCAAAAGGGTACCTTGCTGGTGTGAGTGCTTTTTTGAAGGGTGGTTCTATGAGCGACCACATTGAGTGGCGCACTGGTGAAATTGCATGATGAGAGTAAAATACAATTTAAATGACACAATTGCTTAAGTATTAAGTGTTGTTAATATACTTTTCACAATCGATTTACGCTGAAATTGAATGATGAGTGTAAAATGCGAATGAAGTGACAGAACTACATTACAATGGCAAAATTTCCAATGATTGCCTATTCAATTTAATTCTGTCTTTTTATTTCTTACTATCGTTTAAGAGGAATTCTCTACAGGTGTAAAATTTACAGCTTGAAGGCGACGTGAAGGCGAAACATTTTGTATGGTAGAAGTTTTAGATATTTGAATGCTTCATAGGCAAACCGAACCGATTTTACACTTAAACTTATTTTAAATTTGTGAATTTCGTACGCAGAAATGTGTTTTGTGTTTTGTTTTAGTTATAAACCCTATTTTTTAATACTCAGCCTATGATATTCAATAGTAAGCACTATACAGCATAAAACCAAAAAAAAGATAAATTTCGCTATTCATATCAGTTCCATATACTTTGGAGTGCATATATCTTTTATCCGGCTGTTCCTTTATGTTTGTTGATAAAAGCTGAGGGTTTGGAAAGGTAGAATTATTTTATATAAAGTAAATTAAAAAAAAACAAACATTATCACACAGTTTAAATCTTCCAGGGTGGAAAATCAACCCTTGTTGTTACCTTGACTTAATTTACTTATTTTTATACAAAAACAGACTCGTATCACCGCAAACCTCCTAGGAATTGAAAAAAAATGTGTTGTTATGTGTTGTGTGTGTGTTGTGTTGTTGGAGAACTTTATCTATTATCAACCTCATTTTATTGAGCGACCAGAACGTATGTCTTTCGAAAACAACCATTGATTCTAATGTTTCTTTTCTTGTATTATCCGAATTCTATATTCACACCCTTTTCTCACGTGAAAACACTAATCACCCTAATTGGTTTACCATGTTTCTATACTAATCGGAATCGCGCGCATTGTCACACCATTTGAACCAACAAATCGGAACAACCTACTGAAAACATGTCACCTCTCTGCCAACGGTGCCAATCGACAACCACCATGTGGCACATTAATTTCCAATTCGACAGCTCATCGTGATAAAGCCATCCAACCAGACCCCCAAAACATGGCCTGCAACAGGACAGCATTCAACTCCTCCTGTTCTCCTGCACATTTGCGTGTCAGCCCAAATCGCCCTACTGTTTTTTACTTTGGTGTCGGCTGCCAGTCGGTCACCGGTTGCCGGTCACACTTTCCACCCAGCGCGTTTAAAGTGATTTTTGCGATCGTTACATATTAATTAAAGCGCCTTCGGTAAAAATTTCTTTCCATTTGTTTCCTTGCCGTTTCTGCGCGCGCACACTAAATCATGCATTTTTAATCAAGCGGCTTGGAAAGGCCCCATTTTTACGAGGAGCCTGTGGCACCGCTCGCGGGAAGGAATGCATGAAGGGAGCCTTTTGAGTCATGCAGCCACGCTCCGGGAGATCTTGTAGAGGATCGCATTGTATTTCCTCCCATCCTCTTAAAGTGGGCGCAAACCAAGTGTCCGAGACTGGACTCGCAAGTGGTAAAGGTCTCAAAAATTTGGAAACATTTTTTTGCTTGCCTCCTTTTACTTCACTTCTTACTCCAAAAGGGACGTAGAGTAGTTTGAAACGTGCAAAATCAAGCAACAGGAACCCGAGAGTCTGTGCAGAGATAATTTAAAATCTGCCACACCACCTCCTCTGTGGCAATAAACCATCAAAAAAGAGAAAAAGCGTTTAAATGTAGGCAAAACAGGATCATCACGGTGATACCGGTAGAGAAAGGGAGAGACACACAGACCCAGAGCCATAGAAGGGAACCTGTCTTCATTTTATTTACTGCAATCCTTTTTTTGGCAGTGGATCGTTCACGCGACTCGTCTTGTCGCACACTTTGAAGCTGCGAGAAGAAAGCAAGTTGGACAGGAATCATCCTTATCCAGAAGAAAAGAATGGAACGTTTTAAATTCCAGACGAACGGGTACGTACCGTGAACCCAGTAGCACAACTGTTGAGCCATTTAATTAGAGTCAATTACGCTCCACATCGAGAGTCGGTGATCGTTGGCAAGCGAACAAGGATATAATTGCAATGTTTACCAGGACAATTGACAAATCGTACCTCACTATTTGTTTTCTCCTGGGCGGTGGTTGTGCCGGAGACCTCCCGTGGGCTGCACGGCGGCATTGCATTGTGTTACATCGCAATGCAGACGTCATGTAGAGGCTGTTTTCCAGCTCGCCAGATCCCAGACACGCCGAGGCGGTCGCAAGACGAAGAAAACTTGCAAAATAAATAACAAAACTAAGAAAAGGTTCTCATTCGCGTGTTCATTTTCGTTTCTTATTCCACAGTTTTGGATGGTTTGAATTTATGCGTTTTCAAATTAAAGTTCATTGGCTTCCTTGGAAGGGATTTGGTGAAATCAACCGAAACGAATTCGAATTCTTCGTTATCATACCGCTCACCTGAAGGTTAATTCAATTGTCAATCACTGAGTCGAATGGGGATGCAATAAATGTTTTAAAAAGCAGCTCAATATTTTGCATATTCTTTCATCTTTTACACTGCTGCAAAAATAATCTACCTCATTGTCGAAGAATTCCAGGAAGTTTCTTCTCCAAAAATGCATCTTTCATCTCGATGGAACACAGGCTCTCTTGCCCTTTTCCCACTTTCCTCTTGGAATTCGACCGAACTTTTCGGGAGGTTTTTGTTCCGATATATTCTTCTCCTCGGGGTTCTTCCAACGAAATGCACCGTTTTTAATGTCAATTTGTCATAATCATGCTAATCGGTCGCTAATTTATGTCCCTCCGCACACAATGTGTGAGTATGTGCTTGCCTATCGTGTTGCTTTTCTTCAAGGGACGGGAATGTTCACCATGGTAAAATGGTGCAAAAACGGGTTTCCCGCCTTACAGTTGGTTAGATAGTGAGTGGTACACAGCCATATCGAGTAAATTGATAGATTTATATTATCATTTAATTGATCATTTAATCAATGGGATTAATTTGTATTTTATTTAACCATTTTTGTATTCGGTAGTAACGGCCAGGCCGTATTGCTTATTATTTGACCATTGCATGTTGTTAAAAATTATCTTACAGGTCTTTAAGAAAAGTAGAAAAAGTAAGTTTAGTTACTTCCTCGAAAGACTCTATCAAAATCTTTACATAAAATTTGCCAAAATACAAAATGATGAGGTGTCAGAGCTGAGAATAAAATTGCTTTCCAAGAAGCAAAATCTGTATGAACCAAGCAAGTAGAAAGATAAACGAACGACCTAGTTCGTGTACCATCAATAGCATGAACAACTGTACAGTGTGTCACGGACAATGAATAAGGGCCACAAGAGCAGTCTTGAAGAAGAAAGCAGAAGAAAAATGATACGAACTTGAAACAAGCCAAACTTCGGCACAAGATTTGGCAACAGCGATACGGGGATCAGAAATACGATACGAAAATTAAGTGCTTTTTGATTTCGTTCTACAGACTTCCTTCATACATTCAATCCCACACGGCACACGGTCATGTGATCAAGCTAATGGGAATGATCAAGCATGTTCTGTAAAACTAATACATTTCAATACAGTGCCTGTTCAAAACTGGAAGAGCATATTGTGCCCTTGGCGATATTAGAAATCGGAAAAAAATAAATTGATTATTTGTGTTTTGAATGGCAGCAAGTTGCCCGTTCGTTTGGCGGGAAAAGGTCTCCTTCAATAGTTCGCTTTTGCTTTTACATGGCCATTCGTTTGCTCCATAAATTACGTTTCCAAAGTCGCAACCCGGAAGGCGTTTATACGTTGATTGGTGAGTAAATTGATTTTTAAAGGGTTATTTGTGTAATTTAGTTTAAATTTTGAAAACGATGAGAAACGACACGATCCAACTAAACGCACTCCCAATCCAAATCAAAACAATCCAGCATGCCGCAGCGCGTATTGACGTTTCGGGTGAAATAGATAACACTGCGTTTATATCCCCCGGTACTTCTGTGTGCTACGAGTACGTCTGTCCACCGTTCGTACAGCAACCAAACAAAGGCACACCATTTCCATAGCCAACCAACCAAGAGCAGACACACGTTCCCGTTGCTATAGCGCAGCTTCGTTCCGCTAGACAAGAGCGAAAGAACCGAAGGGAAGAAAAAATTGCTGCGGCTGCTGAAAAGTCAGTCACGGTTGTTCGCCGTTCCATCGAATTACAGTGTTTTGCCTTCCGTTTTTCCTTCTTCCCACCAGAATGGACGTTCGGACGGTTCTCGATGGGTATTTGCGTGAGTATTGATTGAAGATTGCCGTACTTTCGTCCCCGGTTCCGGTCAATATTGTAGCCACCGTGTTTTGTTGTTGTTGTTACTTTCCCCCTTCGTTGCCGTGTAGGAAAAGCCGTTCATCCGAATAATCACGATTTGGACGTGTCGGCGATCGATCAGTTTTGTCTGACGTTAAAGAAGGACCCATCGAAGATGTCCATTGCCCGGGAGCTGCTCGTCAGCCGGATACAGTCCACCAACACGAAGGAATCACTGCTTGCTCTCGAGGTGAGTGATAGTATGATAAGGGCAAGCGGGACATTCCATTGAACATTATTGTTTACTCTTTGCTTTTCTCTGCCCAATCGACAGGCACTGGAAGAATGTATGGAATCGCTTGGACGTGAGTTTCGGTCGGAAATCAACAAGTTCCGGTTTCTAAACGAGCTGATCAAGATGGTTTCGAAGAAGTACAACGGAGATCAGACACCGCGCGAAGTGTCGGAGCGTGTAAGTACCGGCCGCTGCATTTCCTTTATCTTTCCCGTGTGAGATAACGCGTTAATGCCCCCTCCGCCGTTTCTCTGCTTTATTTACACTCCCGCAGATTCTAAACATCCTGCTTACCTGGACGAACAAGTACGATCCGTGCGATTGTGATAAAATACAGGAAGCGTACAATCTGCTCGCCACGCAGGGCATCCAGCACCGGTCGCAGCAAAATGTAATCATCCGCGGTCCGCCGGCCCGCCATCTGGACGAGCGGGGCGGCCAGATGCTGGACAAGGAGCAGCAGAAGCTGAAGCAGCTGATCGCGAGCGGCAAGCCGGAAAACTTTGAGAAAGCGAACCTGCTGATACAGAACCTGTACCGGGATGAGGAGCGACGCACGCAGATGAAGAGCCGCCGGTTGTCCGAGCTGCAGAAGGTGGCGGAAAATACGAAGCTGCTGAACGAAATGTTGGACCAGTACCGGGCGGGTGAAACGTCAGACGACGAGCTGGCGATATTGAGCGAAATTTACGAATCGTGTGAAAGTGCGCATCCCACGATCGTACGGCTGGCGGAAGAAACGCAACACAGCGAGGAAATGCTCGGTAAGAGAGTGGAGAGATCTGTTTTACCCCCCATTCTTTTGTTATTCCTTCGTCAGCGCCATGTTCGTCACTGCACTTTGCTAAACATTTGTTAACCATGAAAAAAGTAACGCATTCAGTTTAGTTTTGTACGAAAAACCATTCGTTAATTCCGTTTTCTCTATCTTTCTCTATTTTAACACACTCCCTTAACCGTTTGTGCTCTCGCTCCCATTCCCCAATCCTTCACAATGCGTCATCCACCATCGTCATCATCATCACGGTCACATAACATGGAAACATCACGTAAAACACGTTCACTTATCTCACACAGTCCAGTCTCTTGAGAGCGGAAGCAAGAATGTAGGAAAATTCTGGAGTTTAGCTAGTGAATTTGGTTAGTAATGACACTTTGTTCGAACGGTTCACCTTATCTCTTGCTTCTTGTGTTTGTATGTTTGCTAAACTTGTCTATCTTCTATGCAAATTAGTGGAATTGTATTGCTTTTTACGTATTATCTTCCTGTTTTCTTTGGGATTGATTTATTTTCATAATAGTATTTTCGCCGTTTTTCTTCTTATATCTCGCTTGTGCAACAACTTTCATTTATTTACACTTTTTCTCCCTTTCGTAGAGAAAATTTTTGAGGTAAATGATGCGCTCACGCAAGCTTTGGACATGTATCGCGTGAAGGTGTTGCACCAGCAACCGGTGGAAAGGACCACCACACTCTCCCATCCTGGCACTGATGAAACGACCGCACTTCCCAGCATGGCCTACACACCCAATCTCACCGGTCCGGATCCGCTCGAGACGTTGTTTGATGTATCGAGCGAAGTGCCGGGTGGTGGCAGCAAAGAGACTTCTACCTCCATGCGTTCAAACTATGACGATCTGAGTGACATATTCTCAACATCCAGCAGCAACGGCACGGCCGGGACCGATATGCTGCTTCCGGAAGCTGTCGCGCAAGCGGCACCGATGGCCACCTTCGGGCTAAACGGGCTGAAACCGAACGACACCAAACCCAAAGATAATCTTTCGGAATTAAATTCCATTCTCAGCAGCATTCGGAACAGCGCCAGTGCTGCCTCTCCAGCGATGGCACCTACCGTTGCGAAGGCAGCCCCTTCAAAACCGGCACAGAATGGCGCTAGTGGCAGTGGTGTTGCCGGAACGTCCAGTAAATCCATTCCCGAGCTAGATTCCATTATCAGCGGTATGAAGGCAACGCTTCTTTCCGGCCCGCAGGCAGCCGGAACGGCGGAAGATCCAGAAACCGTTGCTTCGCTATCGAAACCCGTTCCAAACCAATCGGCCGGATCGGAAGAAGACGATGAAATCCTTGCCCCGCCGGTTACAAAGTCACCTCAACCCGCAATCAACGTAGAGGAACCACCTACGCCAACCCCAACCGAAACGCCAGCCAGCAAGCCCGAATTTAAAGCCCTAGCCGATATTGTGATCGATCTGGATAGCATTCAGCCGAGCCGGGAACCGTCCCGCACCGTGCTGGACGATAAGGAAGGCCTTCAGATAACGCTTAACTTTGCGGCTGACCATCCACGGCCAGACGTCACGGTGATTGTCATCTCAACGATCAATCAGGGCCGTACGGCCATTCCCAGCTTCCAGTTTGATGCGAGCGTACGGAAACCGTGCAAGTTGCGCTTGTTGCCCCCGTCCGCAACCAGCCTGCCCGGCACGAAACCATTCCGACCGCCGGCCGACGGTATAACGCAGGTGCTACTGCTAGCCAATCCGACGGGCGAACCGGTCGATCTGACCTGCATCCTGACGTACCTGGTAGGGGATGATCCGGATCCGATCAAGGAATCGATCGTGATGCAAGCGGTACCGTCGGTACGGAATTGAGACGGGAGCAAACAGGACCTGTGATTTGAGATTGCGAAGGAAGGAAGGAAGGGCGAGTGCTTCGGGGGATCCATGTAGGGTGGATGGGCCAGTTATAAGTTTGCTTAAAGAAGAGGGCAGTTTACTTCAAAGTCGCTCGCAGCTTGAAATGAACGGACGAAGTCAATAATAGACGGATATAATAAGCATTAATAAAAGAAAGTATATCTATACAAAGTCAGTTAAAGGATATTGTAGGGTTTTCGTCACTGTGCGGCTATTTTGAAAGAAAAAGAAACACTTAAACGAACTGAAAAGCAAGAAAGGTAAAGCGCCTTTGTAAAATGGGTGTTTATGACACGGGGCGTTCGTTTCATAAAGTAAATGCCAACGGGCGAGAATCATAAAATCGATAAAAATTCACATTAAAAAGTGTAAAACAAGGATGTGAAGGTTATTTTCGGGTGTGCTTTAAACAGGTTGTTAAGTCGAAATTTAATTAAAAGTGTGTTCAACATACATGAAGCATGATTTTAGCACGCTTGTAACGATATGTTCGTTTTGATTGGATCGTAAAAATTTGCTTCAAGTTGAATAAGTTTTGGGCAAACTGGAAAAAGTATTTTAAAACTTGTTTTCATTCTATATATGTACATGATCGTAAGGTACTTTTGGAGCAACTCAATGGAATGTTAGTGATGTGAAAAGAAAACATTGGAAGCGTCACTGTTGCCTAGCAACCGCGTCTACCATATGTTGACCGATTCGCGATCATTTGTAATTTGCTTTGTATCGTACTCTTACCCACATGTACAAATAAGTTCATTAATAAAGCTACACATGTCCATTCCATTCGCGCACTCATTACGCCGCGTGTCAATTAAAACACCGTGCGTGAGAAAAGTGCTTGTCAAATTTAAAATCCTGTGCGCAAATGAGCGCAACCCGATTGACAGCCGGAGAGACGGGTTCAGCCCCACGTGTTTCGGATCCGCAACACGAATGGTGGACAGTGTGATAACTGGGTGTGATGCTAACCACAAAACGAAGAAGACACCTTGCATATCAATTAGCCGCCTCGTGTGAAGACGTATCTGTCCATCTTGTCACCTGCTGCTGAGCTCCAAAAAGGGCAGCAAATCATGTGGCGTCCGTCCAGTGCCATCCGTGGCAGTGTGTGCTAACCACTTCACTTTCCTTTTGCCATGGTTAATTGAGATTTCAACAGGCTTCCCCGCTTTGTCCCGTCCCTAACTCCCTTCCCTATATGTTGTACGAGAGGGTTGTTTGTACATACACAGCGATTGTTTTTGTTTTATACAGCTTCCGTTGGTCACATTGTGGTCACAAGATGTGTCTGGCTACCGAGTTTTTTTTCTGTACGACAAACCTTTCTTTCTTCCACGCGCTTTCTTGTGCATCTTTGTTTGCACGCATACCAGCGGAGGTTGCTGTGAGAGCTGTGTCAGCTAAAAATGCGTTCAACCAACGAATCTGAGGAGTCCCAAACGCGAAGGGAAGGGTTATAACTTGATTGCTTTATGGACTGTCTTGAGGAAGGTTTTGTAGTGTCTAGAATAGTGGTTTTGTTTATCTGAAAGTAATATGGACCCGATGGCACAATATTGACTGTCATGCAAGATCATGTCTCATCTGATCTAGTTCAATTAAATGCAAATGTTTAATGATCAGAGTAAAAGTAATAATAAATATTGGTCTTACTACATGAGTTTCTTAAGATATTAAAACCGTGCATTACACTTGTTGAATATAGAGTACATCTTGGAAGCTTGCACAAGCTTGAGAAAGGGCTTGAGACTGTAATGAACTGTCTGGCTATTTTGGATAACAAAGTTGTCTCCTAGACATCTTTATTGTGCTCCCCATCCTCGACGCTCTCGAGAGGATTGCATCTTCCTTCGCACAGGTATTAGGCAATGCACTGCAACACTCTCACAGTTTTTTTTCTAATCATTTTTATACAACCACTCTCCCTTCGTCTTTTAATCCTTGTTCCAGTTTTCCAAAACAATCGTAAACTTGTAAAATCTCCTACAGGTTAAACTGTTCGCGCTGTCCCATCGTGGAGTCAATAATTTAATTTCTTCCCACCTTTTTCTTGTCTTTCCTTTCTTGTTGCTTTCAAAGTCCATCGCTCTCCAATGTTGCTGTTGACTAGAAGATTGGATCCTAAAGGTTAGCAAACAGCACAGAAAGGAGAGCGAAGGTTTTATCACTCAATCGCTCAACGCAGCACCGAACCAGCGACCATAAAGATGTTCAACATCGACAACGCCAATGTGTGCCGGTGCTAATCCCTGCCGAAGAAATCACGCTAGAAGATCACGATCTCTTGTCTTCCTTTGCTTTTTCGTCCGCTGCACCTTTTGCACTACAAGTGTTTTTTTTTTGTCAAGAGAGGGGGTAGAATAGGAATCGTACAACACTGTTTTAACAACCAATTAACGGTTTTACGAGCTCGTAGCATAACTTTCTGGCAAGGCGGATAACTTCCTGGCCGATGATGGCGAATCAAGCGATGGCGTCAGCGGGAACGGGCTTTTGCCCGTGAAGATTTTTATGAAGCCATCAAATCATAATCGAAAGGCTCTTTACCGCTCTACATCGGCAAAGTGCACCGAACGCGTCGATCATCATTACGGTGGGCAACATTCAGCTTCAACTGATTAAAAGACGGACGGCATGCCGATTGTTGGACCGAAGAGAAGTGATCTAAATTCGAGATGTAAATTGCAAAAGGGGTTATAAAATTAAATTGAATCAAAAGAATATAACATTTCTTATATTTTGTGATAAATAATAATTAATAGAAAATCAGAAGAGCGGGGAAAAATGTAGTAGGAATTGTAAACCTTCTTAACAAAATCTTTCATAACAAACAGATAATAACTAGTAAGTGAACTTCTAAAGAGTGATTATGAGTAGTATTTCAGGGTTGATCAAATCTTAATTGCTTTTTAATTATAGGTTTATTTTAGAAAATGTGAGTGAAAAGATTTTTGAAATTAATGAAATAATTTTTAGTTTCAAACTAACATAATTAATGTTTAACATGTGTAATTCTGACTAACATTAGTTCCATTCGTTTAATAGCAACAGCAGTATCTAAATAGCTACTATTACGCTTTGTACATTTGAAATTATTAAAATTATGAAAAAGGGTGAATGAAATCACTTACAGCTGTTCAAAAATCAATTTCATCCCCTATAGCCCCTGCAAACCGTGCAACAGCACACATTTTCTTCGAGCGATGTCACACCAGAGTCGCATCGTGCGCCCTTTCCATCCAGCCGGGACATGCGCGCGTCGCACGCAGAATGGGTTCGGTCCGTCGGTTGAAAGATTTCATCGTCGGGTTCAAACCGCTAACGGCTGTCCTCTGGTACGGATCGTGTTTCGTTCGTCTTCGCGGCAAGCGCATCGTCTCCGCGAGTTTGTACGGCAAAGTGTAGAAGATCACGGTGTAAAATTAAAATCCTCTTTGCCACCGGGATAACGAGAAATTATAATAACAAAATTTAAAATTCCACGATAAAGCAGACTACGGGGATTACAAAAAGAGGATTTTTGTCAGTGTCAGTGTCAGTGTTCGAAACTGTTTAAATTAAAACTTGAAAATCAAGTTCATAATTCTGCGCCAAAGTGCTGTCCCGCCGGGGTTCCGTGAAAAAGGTGCCCGCCAAATCGATGCAATAACGCAATCAAGCGATTGATTTAATTGAAAAGATAATAAATTCTGCGTTTGGTAAGGTGGTGCGTGGTGCACTGGGGAGGCTCGTTTGATTCGTTAGTAGCTTTCCCCCAGCAGCGTTTCTCCGCGTGTGATCGCTGTGTGTAATCGGTTCTGAAATCAAATTCATGTGATTTTCTCCGGTAGCATCAGAACGACCTTCTACCGCAGTGCAGTGCTATAAAAAGAAGCTTAACGAGGTGTGAAGTAAGCATTACACGGAGAGGTGTAATTTTATTGGCAAAACGACAAAAAAAAACCGACCAAACGAGCATAAAATCAACCTGTGCAGTGATCACAGGCTACGTTGAGTTTATTGGGCTCCCGGGCGCACTTGGATCCTACGACAGAATAAATATTGACTGACGTTATACGGCCGAGAGCGAACGAGATGAAATTTACAGTGAAAAAGTGTGCCCAGTGTTAACCCATAATCGTTAATAACAAGCATGATATTACCCACTGACAAACTACATCACATCGAACCGGAACTAATTTCAAAAGTCAAGCAATTTGTTAGAAACTAATGCCCTTATCCTGGATGTAAAAAAGCTGCGTGATAGTGCTGAATGGTAAAGTGTGTCAAGTTACCACGGTAAAGATAATTTAAGCCACCCCAATGGTGAATGATCTGCATATTTTATATGTAGATTATTTGGTTTCAGGTGGCAGGTGGTTCATGCGATAAAATTCCAAGAAGTGGAATTCCGTGCAGATTGCAGCGGTGGGCGGTGCGTGTTTGGCTGTATAGAACTTGATATCGAGTTACAATTTGCAATAGTGCCGTTTTGCGTGACAAGTGAGGTGCGTTTGGTGTTAGGTTAAGCGTGTGCGATCGTCTTTCCCAATCGATCACAGCTGTTCGAGGTGAGTTAAATTACACGAAATGTTTTCTTGTAGAAAGATCGAGAACATCCTCGCTGAAAGTATGTCAAGATCGCTTGAAATTTTCCTTCTGCGATTGGCAGGGGATGTGAAATTTACTTAGGCTTAAAAGTGACTCAGGAAAAAAATATATATTTTTTTTACATCTATTAATTAATTGTATTAATAATCGTAGACTTGCATAATTAATTATTGCATGAGTTGCACATCCTCTACATGCGAATTAATCTTTCTAAATATTCAAATTCTAATGATCCAACATAAACCATAAAATAACGTCCAACGTTTATCGCATATTATTTCATAATGATGCCTATATTTCAAAACGAATGCCGCCTTCGGTGCAGGTACATTCAATTAGTCTCAACCACCACCCTGGTGGATCGTTTGAATCAGTTGTTTGCCGACTCTAAGAGGAATCACATTTTAATCACTAATGCATGTATGCGCCTTGCGTTCATAATCTATGAGTGATGTCCTGTGGTGCCGACTAAATGACAGCTAATATTTCCCAACGACATGAACTGACCAACGGGACAGGCTCAAATCGATAGATTTTCCATACATTTATACCTACGCAAAACAAGGAAATGAGTCTGAAGGCGGTTCAAGAGCAAAAAGCGCTTAGCCACGGCGAAAGAAAAGAAAAACAGCACATTGCTGTCTAAATGTGTTTAAAAAAAACCGCTTGAAATAATCAACTCGTTGCGCTGGGAGGAGCGAGTATGGGCGGGAGGGGCGAGGAAAGCGATTTGCATTAATTGCGTCCATCAATCGGCATCGCGTCCATCGCGAGAAAGCACTAAAGCTTTTCCCCTCGGTGGTGGCAATTAAATGCATAACACCTACGCGTGTGCAGTGATCATTCTCCTACCACCTACCTATCTCTTGCTCAATGCACTAAATTAATAGAGTCATAATTGGCACATACACATACGATTAATGGCGTCCGCTCGGTTTGGCGAAGATGGGGAAACCGTCGGGTAATACGAGAAGCTGTCCAGCGAGGCTGTGGGTCAAAGTGTGGCGGACGGGCTACTGTAGGCAGCACACCATCGAATGTTGTTGTTTGCTTCGAGCATCTACGCCGCATGTGCATGACCTACGATCAGCTCAGCTCAGGCGTAGACACACCCCCCGAGGGATGTTGATCGTTCATTGCACGCGCCACGATTATGCCAATCACTCAATCAAACGCAAGCCCTTCGAGCGACAGACAAATGGCGCCGGATTGGTTGAGTTAGTGGATAGAATTTATCTGTTGTTTTCATCACAGTGGTGTACGCAGCTAGCCGACAGGATAAAAACGTGACATTGCAATTAGAGGAATGTACATCAATTACTAATTGTGTTGCAATGAAACGCTAGCAACTATGTCTTGTAACGCAAATTTGCAAACATATAATCTTAGAAGGGAAAGTTTTGATTTTGTTTTACGGGCCAGAAATCAAGCAAAGAGACGATTATTGACGAACTTAACCTTCACGATTGTAATAATAAATGAACAAACAGTAAGAATGATCTACCTTCATTGACTTCATTTGTCTTTCATGCTTGTTAAAGGATCCAGATAGGTTGTGAATCTCTTTGATTGTAATTCAAGTAACCCTCAATAGGTTTCTTGCTAACTCGAGATACATACGATGAGCAATCAACAGTTATCACAGTTGTTGAGTTTTTCATGGAATAATTTCTCAATATTTTCTATACCTTAAATCAAAGTTTTCTATTTTTATTATTATTCTTCGTCATAGTTAATATTATTATGGTATACATATCATAATTATGTTTAGCAGGGCAGAGGATTGCTCATCTGTAACGAACAAGAAAAATAAGAAGTTATTTATTTGCAAACAAGATTACTCAAACTTATTTGCATGGTTTGTTATTTTTGTCATCATTTTTCATTCTTGCAGATGAGTTCATGCTATAGGTGAACTTTAAGTACTATAGCAAATTTTACCACTATCAATGCGCATTGACCGGTCGTGATGACTGGCGCATTCGTGTTATTACCCTCCAACTTACTGACGTTTGCAGCACTGCCTCCCGAGATAAACAGCTACGCCGGCCAGACGTTGCGAATGGTGTGTAATTGTAAACTACTACTCCTGAGGCACACGTATAGGGCATGTAGCCAGGGTGGGAAGGTGCTGTCCCACGGTACGAGGTGTAGCGGCAAGGTCGCACGCGACCTTGCGAGATTGATCGCGTCGGGCTATAAACAACAAATCATTCGGCACATGGCAGTATCAGACCATACCGCAGTACAATGAAGTACGACGAAAGTGTGGGTGGTACACAGGTGTATGCGCAAAAACAAAAGCTCTAAGCACACGGCGACTATTACTCAGCACACGCTGTTTGTTGATTCATCGTAATGCTAAACAAACACTGATCATACGATTCTTCCTACGGGTAAAAACAGAATTCTCGCTTACGCCACTGCATGATTCACGTCTCACGAAATACCGGATGATGCAAAACCGCTTACCTGGTGGGCGATGGTATTCTCCTAAACATCGGAAGTTGTAGAGTTTGCTGAGCAACAACACTTTCAGGTGAATTCCAATTCGGTCGCAATGTAGAGTCATTGCAGCTTCTGAATTCGGTGTTCAGTCGGGTGGTTGCCGTTACGCTATCCGAATGCCGTTCGTTAGTGTGCGTACTGGCGATCCGATCGAGCCGATCGGACCGGCATGATCGTGTTTAGCGAACTTTTCAAACGACCAATGCGGGAGAAGAGCAGCGGAGCAAAAAGGAAAGGTAAAACTGTTCTAGTCTTTCGACTGCTACCGAAAGCTACAGAGTCTGATGCGCCCGAACGAGAAAGTTTGTTTTGGCTCCGAATCATTCGATGTATCGATCAAAAGCATCTTGGATACCTTGCATTTTGCCGGCTAAAGCAAGCGTGCGCTCTATATTAGTGATATCGAGCGAAGCTCCACGTCACCGACGGGTTTTGTTGGCGTGAGTTGGCAATACCGACACACAGTTGGCGCCACGGTAGGTCAAGTACGGTGTGCGGGACTGTGACGTCACTCATCGTATGATTATAACGACCACGCGGTCCGCTACAGGTAAACTGTACAATCATCAACATCACGCGATCGTGTTTCATCGTCCGAGCTTTGCAATAGCGAAATGTACGACGTGTCCGACTTGGAGTGTGAGAGCTTCACTTAAGCTACGTGGAGGCCCGTACTGGAGGCTACCGCAAAACATTCAAGGGTGTGTGTGCAATCAAGACACACGTTTGCGATAAGTACACGGCGCGTGGTTTTTCTACTAAACATTGCCCTACGATATAAAATGACAGACAAAACAAGCGACCGGATACTCCAACTGACATAAGAAGTGTTGTTCCCTCCAGGGGCAAGTTTGTCAATGAGTGTTGCATCAAGCCAACCCCTCGAGGAATGCTTGAGGTGGGGTAATTTTGATGTCCTCTGATAACGACCAACAACAAGCCGTTTTGAAGTGTATCGTTTCGAAGAAGCAGTGATAAGATAAGCACGCGGTATCTTAAAGCTTCTGCGGAACCGGATCGTTGTACACCAGTAACGTACCTAACTGATACGTTAAAGTACATGCGCAGCCCTTTTATTGGGGTCCGATAGGGGAACGCCTGCGGAAAGTACGCAGTGAAGTTTCGGTACGTCGCCAATCAGCTAGGTGGTGCGATGTGTAAGAGGCTTGCGAAAATTCGTCACACTCTTCAACCCGTTCAGTTATCTCAGCAGTCGTTGCTGATGTTGCCAAAACCTGCAGCATGTCGTATCGTATGTTTTTCCCTCCTTTTTCTCCTCCCCGCTAAGTAGCTACTCACATGCGCTGCTTCGAATGAGGAATGTCGGACGATCGCTTTACTCTTCTTCCCATGCAGTCGTTTTGTATCAAAGGCTTATTCTCTTCACAGGGTGGCGGAAGGCAGTAATTGAAAATATTATAAAATAAACATAAAAAACATTAATTACACACACAAAAGAACTGCCTAACGATGATGCGTTTTAGATTGCGTCTGAAACGTTCTTAAACACGCGTCATTCGCTCGATGCTAATGAGTGATCAGAGAGTTAATTATCCACCGGCGTTAAAATAAAAAAAAAAACAATTCATTAGCGTATTTTCTACATATTTTTTAACTATCACTTACCAATCAGTATACAGGAAGAGAGCAATCAAAGTAAAACTGCTCCAAAACAGCAGCTCTTTGACGCATCTCGGCTTAACCAAAGTGACTGCAATGCATCAACCGGTTCAGTTTGCACTAGAAAATTCGATCGTACTTTTCGGGTAGGGCCACCCTGTTTTCGCACAACGATCGCAGACGTCATCGTTTTTCTTCCGAGGGCGAACCACCTGAGACGCGAACCGGGGGAAATTCAAGTATGACGCAGAAGGGTGGCGGGAACACGAGCGCAACCGAGTGCGCCCCGGTGGTGCCCCGGTTACCAACGGTTTGTTTTCCCATGTGTTGGTGTAAGAAGCAAACCCTCCTCGAGACTCTAAAAAGCGCGTTCGTATAAAACTGTTGCTTTTGAATCGTTGGCGCGTTATTCGCGTGTCTACCGTCTGTCTGCGTGTGCCGCAAGTTCTCGTCGTCTACGAAACGTTGGTCCACGTCTTTCTCGTTTGCAAGCGCTCGTCGAAGTCGTTCCACATCACAGATCGTCAACCGATATCGGTGATATTGATCAATTTTTGAAGGCGAACGGATTGGATTTCTGTCGACGGTTGGCTCTGATTGATTGGTGCGGCGGGTGGATAAGCCTTGAAAGAAACCAAAACCAGTCCCAAATTCTTCACTGAAAGGATAGCAGCTTCACCATCTTCCTGAACGAGTTTGAGCGTAAGTTGAGTGCGAAGTGGCGAATTGGTGCAAAGCAAGAACTTCACCACATAAAAATCCGTTAAGTGAGTGAAATGCACGGCATAAGTGCTTGCACACTGTCTCTATTGAATCAACTCTTCCCGGGTGTCTGTTGTTCGCGAAAGAAGCTAATTTTACGCCCAATTAGCGTTTGTGTGTGTTTCTGGTCTAGTAGAGTGATCGACATAGCGACGGAGAGCCATGTACTCCCTTCAGTGAGTGTGTGTGCTTCAGTGATCTTCTTAATAAGTTCTGCATCTAGCTGGATGCACCTGATGAATTGTGTGCATGATGCAACCCTAAAAATGAGCAAACATAGTTTCATTATACTATTACTTTCTTTAAAAACTAAGTGAAATCAGTTTAACTAAAGTATTGCGTATTGTGTTTTCTTCTTCAGATTATACCTGGTGCCCCACTCGTGCGTACAGCGGTTTTGTCCTTGTGCAAGTCAACACATACATCAAAATGTCCAAAGTGAAAGTTCATAGCAAGAGCAAGATGCAACGGCTAGAATCGGTCCTGACGTTCGCCGTGATCGGGTTGACGTTGCTGCTGATGACAGTTCCAGTGCTGACAGTGCAACAGGAAGCAAACGGCATCGTCACCGATGGTGCTATCGACCATCATCATCATACACGTCACCAACGGCACTATCTCCATCGGGATGACCCGAAACAGCAGTTCGATGATATTGGCGATGATGGAGGTGGTGTCGACGATGACCATGGTGGCGGTGGCATTGGTGGTACTATTGATAGGGTGAAACCAACGCGCTTGGAAAATTTTCTCCTCATCGACTACCTGAACGATGGTGAGCGGGAACGGCGCATCCACTGGAACGGTATCGTAGGCAAGGAGACAAGTCTAGCCGATAGTAGGTAAGTGTTCGAATATCGATTGGGGCGCATACAATTCTGCCAAAATGCACCGTTAAATCCATAGAACGGAGTTGAGTTAGTTCCGTGTTTGTCGTGATGCTTGAAGATATGATTTTTCGTCCCACTGGACATTGAAATCACCTTGTCGTATTCTACCAAAATGAGGTTCTTCCGGAAGGTTCTGCATGGCAAAAGTTGTGAACACACGCAAGCACTTAAAATCCCGTCACACCCTCGCAGTATGAACGTTGTGAAGGGTCGCCCATTTTTTGGTGGGATGGAGACGGAGATGAAGTATTTAATTGCTGTCATCTTCAACCGATGACTGGTCAGTACGATAAAGCCTACCGGAGTTTTGGAGCAATTTGGTGCAAAGTTTTGTCTTCTCCATCCATCTTTGGAGCTCGCCGGTGGGGTGTAATTGTTAACCAAACGGTTCCGGTTATTAGGGTGCACCTACTACTCGAGAAATAGTGTGTCCTTCAAGCTAAAGCTACCATAAAGATGTTTCTCTTCAATCAGATTCCACAGTTCGTGGCATATTTAGAAATTAGCAAATCTTGCCTAATTGAGCCCTAGCATCCCAACGGTAAGAAGCAGCAGGGTTGGCAGTGACCATTGAAATAGGTGCAAATTGGTTCGATGGGAAGTGATGCATCTTTTCTCCCATGGAAAAAGTGAACATCAATAACAAAAACGTTGAAAAACGCTGCCCCAAGTTCCAAAGCCCGGTGGTCAAATTTCATTTTCTGTCGCTCGTTTTCAACCGAACGGAAATAGAACGGAATTGATCGCACTATCATCGCAAACGTGCGCATACATTTGAATGGTAATCGCGTACGACGTAATTGAAGTTTTCGCTTTTGGACCGTTTTCGTTCAACTTCTTATCACAATACACGCAAAACGAAACCAGAAATGTGGTGGGTTTTTTTTCTGATGCGGTGCAAAAATTGAACCGATAGCGTGATTTTTAGAGCTTGTGTTTTGCGTTCTATGCTACTGGTAAGCAACACGAGCACGGAAAAACTGGTTAATGTTGATAAGCCTACACAAAGGTCATTAAATACTGAGCTGGTTTTCTTGTTCTCTCCGCATTGGTTCCGCGGTGGCGTGATGTTGTACTTGTAGGGGACGAGAACACGATAAAGTTTCAAAAGTATTCAAACATTTAATCATCTGAATACTAATATTTAAGATGGATTTTTAGAGGAAAGATATTTAAGACATACTTACATATAAATAAATATTGGGTAAATCTTGAGGACGATCACAACAGTGCAGTGGTTTGAAGAATGAAGTTTCGCATCGATCGACACATGGATCAAGCGTTGATAATACTGTTTACCTTGACCGGTGAAATGAAATATGGAAGAATGCACAAACTGAAGTAGCAGAAAGAAGCTAAACAAGCATTAGAACTATCGATGAGGGTTTGTTAGTTTGTGCTAGTATTAAATAGCAGTTTCTTCGCAAAGGATCAATTACAACAGCAGCACGATCAATCATGTAAAATGTATCAAGCATCAGGTGATCGGATGCCACAACAAAATCATTGAATTCTTTTGGGCACATTAAAGACAACTCAACCAGTTTTAATCGATATCTGCCACCACCCAACTCCGAGGCGCCCCCTATGATAGTAGTGCCGTACCGGGCGGGATGTACTGGGCGTACCGGCACATCGAACGATTTGCCAAAAATAATACTGATTCGGACGGGTGCGAATCGCTTCAATTTGGAACTATTTTTAAACTCGCCCGCCGCACAATTTCAGTGGAAATAGATCATACGATCGTTCGGTCGACGCCGACAACGACGAACAACTACTACCGCTGCGGAGTGACACGCCGCAACGATCTCACACCACAGCTAGCCGTAAAGACGCGACACAATTGCATAATTGGGCAAGCAGAGCACGGGCAACGAGCCACGAGGAAGGTCAAGCGAAAATTTGCAATGTATCACAAGACGCAGAATTATTACAAACGCTGAACAACGGGCAGACCTGCGTAGTGAAAGAAAAAGTGCAAGTTTGTTGCGACTGCTGGGAGGTTTGGTTGCTCGGTGCGTGAGTGTGGCGGCCATTGGTGAGGATTTGTTTACAATACGATTGTTGAGAACAGTACGGCGCAGTGTCCGTTACCGCAAGACTCAAACCCACAGTTGCCTTTCCCGAAAATCCGAAGCAATCCGTCACACAGGCGCTAAAAATAACAGGACGGGATATGGGTGGCGTTTGCGGCCGCTGTAAATGTCACAGCTAATGATTTCGGTGTTCAATTGCTCGATGTGGCGTGATCTTGGGGAAGTTTCAGTGCGAAATTCTCGGTAAAGCAAGAGAAAAACGAAGACACACATTGATTGACATTCGGTCGCAGGCCAGAATTAGGCGCTAATTTCCGTGCACGACAGGGCAGTTTTTTCGGTAAAGTTAAATTCTAACGGGAGCGAAATGTCTTTTCCAATTTAATCGATTTGTTGGTACATGCAGCTGGGAGAGAACTCTGCAACGGAAGTCATATCAGTTGACCCGCTTTTATTGGCAGCAATCGAAAGCTGTTCCCGTTCCCTGGGGATGGGAAGCATGCCCCGCAATGTCCCCAGAGTGCTCAGGAAGTAATGATGGCTTATACTTGCGCTAGGAGTGGCTTAAGTAATGGCAATGGGAAACGCAATCCAGCTTCACAAGACCTTGACATTCAAACAATCAACCTCATCAAGGCGAGCACCACATACACAAACATACAAGTGGATGATGATGTGCCGGGGTTGTCCTATTGAACTGAACCGATAAAATCCACCTCGTATCATCGGTCATCATCCCCATTCTTGGTGCTCGTGTAAATTGGACTCGTCTGATTGGTGGTCTCGAACCAGTAATCGTTATGATGACCCATTCTTAAATGGCTCAATTAGTATGAGGGGGAGCGGTATGACAGCTGAGAAAATTCATTTAGAAGAAAGGCATGTCACCGCGCGATGATGCGTTCCCCAGGTTAGAAGCATATCCCCGCGCGCAAGCAGGTGGAACGACATGCTTGACCCGGCCCAATGCCATGCCGGTGTGCTGTTGACTTCCGAGACAAACACGGGCGTGTGTTGAGTGCATTGTTTGTGCCGAAACAACAGACTTCATCCAGCAGCTTCACCAGAACTTGCTTAAGAGCTAAACAAATCCTTACCATGCTTTGTGCCCCCTTCCTGATAGTCTGCACGCTGCACACCTCAAAATAGGCGTTTTTCTAGTGTTTTGGGTACACCACCTCGTTTCTTCGTGCTTCCTGCCTTTGATCCTTTTTTTTCTCTGGGAGCAGCATTCTACATGGAAAGATGTCCAGATGACGGTGAGGATGATGATGATGATGATGATGAGCTAGTAGCTCTGATGGTGGCTATTGTGTTTGCTTCTTGATTCTAAAAAAGCGAAAAGAGGGACAATTAATATCACCGACCCGCTTCTGAGTGGCATACTCGCATTCGCGCGCACTCACACACATCCTGACGGAAAGAGGATAATGAAAACATTAAAAGCAATTTTCACCACCCTCCCGGCGCAAAGGTGCAGAAATCCTGTGCAGGAAATTTCCAGGGAGTGGGAAGCAAACTTTCCGGCCCACTTTCCGGCGCCCGTTTCACCCACGCGGACGGGTTAGGACTTTTAGCGAAATGAACAGTAGCGAGAGGATGCTCTGTACCTTCCATTGGATAATGGTTGTCGTTTTAAAAGTACACTGTTTATGCAGGCCTTCGCATGTAGAGCAACAAGGGTGTACGGTGTACATCACTTCATCAGTGCAACTCTCCCTCCTGACAGGAGCGAATTTGTATCTTTTGTTTGCAATTTGATATGGCAGCAGAGTCCCGGGGTGACTCTGCCCCTAAATTTTTGCAGTCTAGTTTTAGGCTATCGCGGGAACCGGCGATGCTGCGCGGTATACGATTAGGCAGATTTACACTTAATTTAATTTCTCCCCACCCCGTTGTACTACAATAATTGCCGCATGGGAGTTCTCACACATATTCGGAAGCTGTCGGGATGTCGTGTCGGGGATTAGCGTCGCCTTCAATGCGGGTTGTTCTTGTTGAGCCACGCAGAGAGTGTAGCTTCAAGCGGCGTCAGTTTCACTGGTACGCTGTTATCCATTTGTGCAAACATTTGTTTTTCGGTGTAGCTTCCCTAGAAGATTGAAATAGCGAGAAATAAGAGAACAGTTAGTAACAAGTTATAGATTAGTGCGATGCTTGCGGTATGAGTATCGGGTGCGGCAGAGGAAGTAACATAGACGTCCGCTTCCTAAAGAGCGCGCTGCAACCTCATTGCTAGTCCGTTCACCCTCGTTCGTACCACGGACACACCTCTTCGCGTCCGCAAAAGAGAACGCCAACAGATTCAGCTGACCGCGCATGTACGCGCCTGACGTCACAAAACATCGTACGATACTTTTTCCGACGAAACCTCGACAAGAAGAAGCGACGCGCACAACGCGGCGAAGAAAATGCTCCTCCCCGTCTCGAATGCTCGCTATGCGCCTTCGAGGTGTTTCTCTTCGATGTGGCTTGGGAGGGGGGGGATGTGACGGAATGTACACTGAAAGGCAGACAGACTGAAATCGGTAGGCAGGCAGACAGGCAGCACCGGTACACCAAAACGTGCAAAAGTTTGAACGAGAAAAGAAATACCGGCTTCAATGAAAGCACGCCGTATACTTCTGCTTTGCCGACCAGCACTGCCAATTCCGTACGTCTAATTATAGACCCGCTCAATGGGTGAGATGAGGTCGAAGATTTTGGACTGCAAAAATGAGAAAAAATGAAGACCTGTTGGTGCAAAAAATAAGCAATGTTACGCAGCATTCGTTGATGGCGCTACGGATCGGCGAAAGTCCAACAACCACTGCAGTCCATCAACTGCGTGCCTCCATTTTTGAGAAGCTGACAGTTATGCGGCGTCGTTGAGAAGACTCCGTGAGGTGACTCAAATGCATCTACGAGACGTGCCAGCACAGCTCTCACACGCTTCTTCAACAGTAAGGTGTACAGAGCTAGCGGGTGTTTCGGTTCAGTGCCGTAAATTGCAACGGCGAGCACAAAATGGGATTGGAATTGTGGAAGATGTAGAGCAAGAACGATTTTGGAGGAAATTTATGTACACTGGTGTCAAGAGCCAAGAGAAGAGTAAGATCAGTTGATCGTATGTTTTGACAAGCGATTACACGGCTTGACAACGGCACGTGCGGGTGATGAAAACTTACAATTTATGGGTGTCAGCAGAACCAGTTCAAACTCTTTGACCTGATCTCAATTCTGGCGCACAGTGCAGAGGTTTGTTAGCATAATCCCAAAAGAGTATTTGTAGAAATTGAGCTCATAATTCGCCAAAATTGTTTATGTGTCATCAGGCGTCACCATTGCTCAACACCTTCGCCATAAGGGCTGCCAGTTTAAGATGACTCTTAGTGTCAAGTTCGGTAGTAATCTACAAAGCATACCATCATGTATCATTAAAAGGTAGTGACCCTCTTGGTCCCTTAATCCCATCCATACTGGAGCAACGTGTTGCAACAGCTCCCAAATGTTATCCAACTAAATATTCGTGTTCCACTCTGGATGTTCCTTTGCTCAACACGATTAACGTCTTCCCGTGTTTGTCACCGCTTCAGCTGACATGCTGCATACTAGATAGAACATTTATAGAACACATGCAACAGCCCAGGCTTAGTCTTGTCCAGATCATGATTCTCTCTTTCGTCAGAATCCTCCATTCTTAAGCCGCCCGCGATCTTGACGGACAATTAAGCGGCGGATTATCCAATAAATTTGATCACTAAATTTTTATTAACCTGCCGTGGCTGGTGCGCTGCACGAAATGAGGTGCGACGACGGTAAAACGATTACTTAATTTACGTCAGATATCTCACAGGGACGGCCCCTGGTGGGAAAGACTGGGGCAGGTTCTCGTGGTGTGTTTTATTTTTTTTAGTTTTATATCGTGTCTACATCCCAACGGAGAAGAACATTTACTTTCTCCGTCACTCTCAACTATGCTTCAAAGAGATGCGGAACGAAGCTGTTCTGTTTCTGTTGCAACGGTATCGGCGTTGGATGTTGTTTGGAAATTCCGTTCATCGGACAACTTGGAGACAATCGTTGCCGTATCGTAGCAGGGTGTACACAGTAGGAAACTGTGCCCATATTCCACTGCTGTACGGATCATTAACAAAAAAAAAGAGCCGATAGAAATGGGAAGGAGACCCTTTTCCGTGTCTTTGCCGACAGCGAGGTAGCGCTGGTTCGTCTTTAAATTAATCGTCCCATGGCAGCGGCTCGTCTTATTGGAAAGATTTTATACAAAAACAAGATGATCGTCCGGTGTTGTCACTCGTCCCGGGTGGAACGATGTGTCAGTTATTGTTTGAAAACAAATGAGAAAGGAACTGTACGTCACACACGTGAGGGCCAATCGAGCATGCAGACAGACACATGTGCGTTCCAATCTGCTTGTGAAGTTAACCGCCGTTGAAGCACGTTCCCGATGATTATTTTAAAATCCGATCTTCATCGAGTCCCGTGCATCGGTTGCACATTGAATAAAAATAAACGGAAGCGGTGCTTGAAGATGCGCTCGCGAGATGCACTCGCTGGCGGAAGAATTTAAAGCACCCGACAGTTTATTTGGATTAGAGCGGAGGGCTGGACCGATTTGCCCAATCGGTTATTATTGATTATTATTAGGAGGCAGTGAGCGGGCAGAACTCAGCACGAGATACAGTTCTTTGAAGTGATTCTCGGGGTCGAGAATCAAACTTCAAACGGTTGGTTAGTGGTCATAAAAGTTCATAAATCGATGAGCTCTAGTGAGAGATGGCGAGAGTTCTTCGAAAATTAATGATTGTTTATGACATAGACACTTAAAAATAATTTACTGAAATGAGTCAATAATTCTAGATCTTGTTCTTGAAGGTTCCCTTTATGCAAGATGCTTCCCTCTTGTCTCTTTTATAGGGCAAAACGATTAAGGACATTGAAGAACCATTGTAAAGTTATACAATATTTCTGAAAATGAACTCTAAGCTCTTAAACTCAATAAATTCAAAACTGACCACCATTTCCGCAAACGCACGAAAAAATGGCAACACAGGAAATGGAAGAATTTCAGGAAGCTTTCTAGAAATTCTAGAAAGAAACCACAAAATTACGACTAAAAAACCGAAAATCCCATTTGCGGTCACATCTTTCATCTGTTGCTTCGTTGATGGATGAAATCGGAGTTCCTCTACAAGCAACCCTAACCTTCACCGCACCATCTACGAGGCGGAATTTCGCTGATATTGATTTGAAGCTACAAAAAAAACCGAACCCCAATCGCGAGGGTTAGTTCCTTTAGAAGAGTAAAACAGCAAAAAAAAAACCTAAGCAAAAAAACCGGCAAACTATTTTCAGCTTAGGCAAGCACAAATTTTACGAGAGAGACCTTTCTAGCGGTGCGCATTCCGAAATCGCAAAGCGCAAGCGGACTGTCTTGCAACCAGCGCCGTACCCACGAACGGGCTTGCCGCCTTGGCGTACGTCGGTTTCTGTTGTTTTCGCGCTTGGTTCGCGCTTCTTTCGCAGTCCTGCAAGCGTTAGCATTATTTTTGTGTGTTATGAGCGGTTGGCGTCTCTGGCGTACATGCGAGCATGACGCATGATGGGGTAGGTGCTGCTTGCCTCCTAGCATTGAAGCATACCCCCTCATTCATAACAGCTCCATTTTTACCTTTGAGTTCAAGGTAATTTAATGCGATTGCTAAAATTCCGACCACCACCGCGCGGCAAAGGTTTTCGGCCCGGGCGGAACGGTACTTGCGCTTGTGGAGGGTTCGGTTGCGATGGGAAAGGACACTTCCCCCGGGGGGTTGAGTTCAACATCCGAAGTTCGCGACAACCGCAAGACGTCGGAAATCGTATGTGCGAAACACGCAAGTGCCCACCTACGGAGTATCTTTTGAGTGATACGATTTCCTTGCCGGACCTGGTGCGGTGCGTCCTGTTCTGAGCAAGGGCGACACAGCATCTAAAATGTAAAAAGGGACAACCTAATCGGATTTGTGTTAAGTTGCCACTGTCCGATACGGAGTCCTGCTTCTGCTTCTCTGTCCGGAGCAAAGGGACACACACTTCACCCTTTAAGTGTGGTTTTTTAGAATTCAAATAAACATTTCGTCACACGTTCGGGACGTTCAAGTGTGGTTTACTGAACTTTCTTTCTCTCTCTATCTTGCTGCGGGTTCTAAAGACCAAAAGGTTGAACGCATTCAGCACACAGTTTTGGGTTTGATTTGGAATATTGCTTCCAACACGGTGTCAAGCTTGTTTTGCGAATGTTGAGCAGGTTTTGCCTAATCCAGCAACTTTTAAGGAATTAGCATCACTTTAGCACGGGATAAGCACGGCTTCCATCCAATAATTGACCGTTTTTCTTCACAAAGTTGGTGCAAACCTGCTTGTTTGCATTTCTTTTTTGGGCTGGCGCCTTCGAGATCCAATTTGGTCCACGTACTAACCCCTTTCTCGTACGCTTCAGTTACGATGTGAAGCAATTGACGTTTTGGTTGTCGCTCTAGACATCAAAGAGAGTGTAACAATACGATAAAGTAGCGAGGAAAGCTTTAAATCAACCGTCAACCACTGGCATGGACACGCACCTTCGAGAGCTTGTGTTTTGTGAACGTGTTTGCTCAATGTTTCCTCCAAAGTGTTCGATGCAGGCAGCGGATGGATGCAATTTACGAGGTTTTGTAACCCTCCCAAACTGAAGGCGTTCGTCTGACCCCGTTGTTTGCTCGAACGGACGATGATTTTGTGGCTGTAAATTTTCCTTCTGTCAACGCGCCACGCTGTTTGATGCTGCTCCTCCAGGTGTCCAGACTTGCGTGAGAGCCACAAGCGTAAAAGAAGCCGGCCTTTAACCGCAGAAAGAAAACGCCAAATCGGACCAAAAGTCTGGAGCAGCATCTCATCAGCAAGGGTGCGTGCTGGGAAAACAAAAGCTAGGTGGTTGTAAATTATTCTAACCTTTCGTTTCCCCCTTGTGGATAGTTTCCATGTCCGGGCGAAGAAGAATTCCACCGTGGGCTTTAATTGGATTCCGATCTGTATGCACCCACCGCGTGTCGGAGTGACATAAACGATGCCCTAATGAGGAGTGCAGCAGGGCAGGCTGGTTGATCGATCCGAATTTATGATCATCAAGCATTCAAGAGCAGTGATCGACGTAGACGACGCATCCAAGACGACCAAAGTTCAGCACTCGTGTCTCATCGCGATCATGCTGCTTACGTGCGATGAATGGGATGATCTGTTTTTGTTTCTAGAATCAGACAGAAAATAAACTATGGAATCAGAAACATTACCGATCCGGTCGGGTCAGCTTGTGCGGTGCTTAAGTGGGTCACCGTGGGCAGCACGAACATGACGATTGTGCTGCCACTTATCAGCACTCCCCTGGGCGTACCCGACTTCCCCTTACCGGCAAAGAATGTTCATGAACTTTCCCCTATCGAACGAATGATTGTTCGCGAATTTACTCCAGTTCCAGTTCGGTCCAGTTTGATGGCCGCACTCCACTGTAAGAAGTGTGCGAGGGGTTATCAAGCGGGTCTTCTCGACACGCTCTGGAAGTAAATACGCAATGCAAAACAACACACAAGCAATCATACTAATGAGATGTTTTTTGTTTTCTTTTTGTTTCCCCATGTCTTCCAGCACCAACAAAACGCTCCACCTGTGGCAAATGGGTACACACAAGTACCTGATCCAGATCATCTACAATGGCGAGGGACAGATGATGGACTGCGAGTACGTCCGGCAGCGTGGCATGGTGCATCAGTTTCGGAATCGCTTCTATAGCGAATACTTCCAAGCACGGGCACGTAACTTTAGCTCGGCGTTTGACGCCGGACGGAACGGTGATATGGGACGTGGTTCGCTAGTGTCCGATCACGACTTCCGCGAGTTTCTCGAGCATGACGTCGTTACGCCCGAGATGGAGGAGCTGCAGTACAATGTGTACGAGTTTCCGGCCGGCGTACCGGCCAGTCAGCAGACCATCGACGCGTTCGGCATGCGCAACCTAACGTACATTCCGCTGCGGGCTAGCACCGACATACCGGCCGAGCTGCTGGAGCAGCTCAACTTCCACCAGCTAAAGCAGCGGTGCAATGTGCGGCACATGCAGCTGAAAGAGATTGCCACCGGTCTGCGAAGTGCCGATCCCGAGCACAAGCGGATAGCGAACGAGAAGTTGCAGAGGTAATTATGGTGAATGTTAGGGATATCCCTTTCCTCCCTATTCCTTTGGTTGCCACCTTACTAACAAGCACCTCAAAAATTCCCATTTGTTGCACGGGAAATCACGTCCACTCCCTGCTCCATCACATGCACCACACCACACCGGTATATAGCGCACACCAAACGTTTCCATTTTAGCATGCACAACCAAAAGTCAAGCGCACCTTTGGTCTCAAGCACAAGGGCATCTACATTCCACTACCCTTCGCAATGTCCAATTTCGGAAGTTTTGGACCAATGCCATGCACAAAACTATACTACGGGTCAAAATTCAAAGTAACATTCTTCCCAAAACATCATCCAAGTTCGCTGCTTGCCGTTCATTCAAGTCACCCTTGGTAGCATGAACCTTAGCTTTACTACTTCGCCGCCGGCTGTCTCGCTTTTGCTGGCCACTTTACTAACACTCGCCGTAGGTTAGCCCCTTGGAAGAGCGAGTGGGAGATGGATACTGTCGTGAAACGACACACTTCCTCTCTCCAAACGAAATAAACCAAATGGGCACGAGAAGGTCCACCACAGCTCGACACGAACCGGAAGCGTACAGTTGGCAATATTTCGCGATTCGATGTCCAAAGCCGTTTCGCACGGGAAGTAAAACGGCAACGCTCGAGCGTTTCACTTTCTGTCGCGTGCTGCTTACAGTTGTTGCATCGCACGGGTGTGTCATGTTGCAGCGACGGCGCGTTCGGGCCGTTTGCTCATAAATCAGGGATAGCGAACGCGGTTTATAGTTGTTTTTGATTTTTTTGGATCTTGGCGGTCGTTGTATTTAGGGAAAGAGGCGCAGCTGAGGTTTGCTTTCATCTTCTCTTCGCCACCTCCATTCCGCTCTTTCATTGGAATTTGTAGTTTGCATCTCTACTAAAACAAATTACGACGAAGCAAATGAAGTGAAGATTTTGACTCACCGCAACACGGCAGCGAAGATGGGTTTGATGATGAACGATGATGACGAAAGATTGTCAGGTGGTTTCACTGCAGTGGGTGCAATACCCGACCCGTCATCACGAGGCCTGTACGATTAATCATCGATGTTAAGCAACAAGTAGTGGATTTTTGGTACCGTTCCATCACTTATCGGAGGAATGGCATCTCGCTGAGTTTTCTCTCTTCCGGTGGAATAAACGCGTGGAAGGGATGTTGTTATTTTAAATGTAGTCTTTGGAATGCCGGTTTCTGAAAAAAGAAGAAAAAAGGTGGATTTTATAGTTAACATTGATTTTTCTCTAGTTAATTAGCTTCAAATTTAAAAAAATTCTACCAGGCCGTTACTACAAGCTTTTCTAAATAATAAACGTCGAAGCATTGAATAACAAAAAATAAGTAAATTAGGAACATGATGCAGGCAATAACAAACATTTTTAAAATAAGTAACAAATCCAATGACTGCTACACATTCTGCAATTGTTTTAAGAAAGGACATAAAAGATTAACAAAATGTTTTTTTAATTGCTAAAAATTATTAAAAAATTCCACTCATTTCAAAGCAACTAGCTACTATCCATAATCTACTACTAACGAGTAATACTAAGCAACTAATAGTACCTTAAAGTAGCACCAAAATTAACCCAACTAGCATGAATGTACATGAATCTACTCCACTCCTATTATAAGGTGTTTGTTTTTGGTTAAGGTGTTTGTTTCTTTTTGCTTCACTCACTTTAGTTGTCATATTATTTTTGCAATAACGATCAAGTTAATTAACGTTCGTATTTTTTTTTGTTTTCATTTTCTTATTTCATTGCGGTTGTGTTTCGATTACGCGCACTTTTTTTTCGTTGACCGATCCCGAACATGACTGTGCTTTAATTCGATAAAAAAAAAACGCGGCGGCGCATTACTTTTGGATACGCGCGTGATCTTCCCACCGGTCCAGGCACAAGCGTGCAATTTCCGATTGGTTTCTGTCGCCCAACACGAAATGGTGCGGCAAAGGGCATTCGGCTTCCGAGTACCGCCAGCTGGGTGGCGCATCCCGGGCAGACATGTGCTGTCGGACGCATGACCATTGCAAGTACATGATACCGCCGATGAGCACCAATTTTCAGACGTTCAATTTCCGGCCCTTCACGATCAGCCACTGTGCCTGCGATACGAGGTTAGTTTGGGAAACCATGCTGGATGGGCGGTAAATGTAGGGTTGTACTCCTCGGGGAGAGAGTTATTAGATACGAATGAGAGAAAGAGCACAAGAGAGGCGCGGAAAACAGATTGATTTTTAGGTACGATTCTGCTCCGAATGAGGTCCTTCCATACACCAGTGAGGTTTGCAGTATCTAAAGGGCAAGGTTCCAGTATCGTGTGTATACCAGGTAAGCCTAGCGGCGTTGACGAGTATGGTGATTTTGGTCAAAAAGATTATGCTAAAAAGGGAATTCCAAAAATTTGGAAAATTACCTCATGCAGGTTTCCATTGATGAGTAGAGCTATGTTGGAAGCGATATGAAACGTGCCTATGTACCTGTTATCCCAACGATCCTTCTTCCTGACACTATCCTTTCTCTTTTCATTATTTCTGGGCGTGTTACTAAGTAGAGCTCCCCCGGAAGAAGAGAAAGGACTGTTCGGTTTCCTCCCTCTCGTCCTTATTTCCATCCGACAAGATACCTCGCAATAAACACCTCACTACTTGTACCACTTTATCACCTAAAAAACACATCACATAAGCCATTATCAAATGTTCAAACCCTTCAGGCAGCGGCGCGATCTGTCCAGCATGATGCGCGTCCCGGGCACGAAATGGTGTGGCAAGGGCTGGAGTGCCCGCAACTATGTCGACATGGGCGGCTACTCGAAGGCCGATCGGTGCTGCCGACAGCACGACCTATCCTGCCCATTCTGGATACTGGGCTTCGAGACGAAGTACAACCTGTTCAACTGGCGCGTCGGCACGCTGATGCACTGCGGGTGCGACGAGAGGTAACTGTTTGCATCGACAACCAGGTCGGATCATTCCCGGCCGCGCAGTGTGTTATTATGTACCATTATTTTACAGCCTTCACAACCTTCAATCCTTGCAAGCCACCCTTGTGTACCCTATCATGTTAATATTGCACCACACCACGTGGGTATTATCATCTCGGAATCGGAATGGGCGGACCGCACCAATCAAGGTTCGGCAGCTTCTGCTCCTGGAACTCCTGCAAAAGAACGAAGCAGAAAAGGGAGAATGATTAATAACCTTTCTCCTGCACTCACTCACACGGCAATTGTTGTCTGCCGTCGTTGTACCGGAGAGGTCGTTCCTGCTTCTTCGAAACGGGATCGAATTCATGATCGAAATTGATTATAATGAATGATGCTGTCGATTTTACAAATCGTTCGCCTTGTCCGCCCGGCCCCACTGATCTCGATGAGTGAGAGAGATCGATGGATCGTTGGTGTAGAGGGGTCCTAGGTTGATTGAATTGAAACATCACTTACGAACGCGGCACTATCCCACGCATCGTGGACGGCTTCATGTTTCGATTACCTCCTGATTGATCTGGAGCATTTTAAAACGAAATGCCACCGGTATACGACACCGTTGCTTTTCGGGAGTCTTTTTGGTTCCCATCTGAATACCACAATGCATTTTGAAAACGGTGCGCGGTTAGTGCACTAAGGCGAGATAGCGCGGAGTCCGATCGAGTAGAATTGAGCTGTTGATGGGATATTAACGAGATCAATATCTTGAAGACTTCCCAAAGCGGTTATTACCACCGTCACGCCCTAATGGATTTCATAGTATTTTTGACGGCCTAGCTTATGGGTGAGAGTGAAATTCCTATACCTCAACTACATGGTTTTGATAATCAGATTGATTCGATAGCGTTTTGTAAAGCGATTCCATCATCCTATGGTTCAATGAGCGAAAACTTGGACCACAAAGGCTCTTTACGCTATTTCTCTTAAAGGTTTGTAAGTCAGTCTTCATATAATGCCACACTAAATTGCTCATTACTGTCAGGATTTTGGCTAATTAGCACACAGCAGTGTGTACAGGGCAAGACACGCCTTTGATTTTGATTTAATTGTATCCCACTTTCTATCTTTCTTGCGCTCCTAATCAGTGATTTACTTGAGGGAAAGACAAACCATCGGAATCGTTGTACCGATTATTCTCTCTTCAGAAAGAATTGGTTCTACTTCCCGGAAAGATTTAGGTCAACACGCTACATAGCGTATAGTTAAGGAAGATTGACACAGTTTCACACGCTTTTGTTTATTCGATAGCCTATACAAGCAAAGCTAGAAAAATGCTACGTTATCTTCGTAGGAAGATCTCGTTGTACAACGTCACACAGGTAGAGAAAAAATGGCCACCGGAATGGAGAGTACCACAGTTTTTCTCTATCGATTGCTACCATGTATTGATTCCTTTGATTTTAACCTCTTTCCAACACGAATGTTACAATTCTTGCTTTTATGAACTCAACCTCCAATCTGTTTGTTTAGGCTTCCTAACCTCAAAAGGGTCGCCAGGCATCTTGAAGAAGAGAAAAAAAAACTTCCAAGACTTTTAATGATGCGTGCCCTGCTTCGTTCACACCCAATCGAAACTCTTCCCAAATCCGGGGAAAAGCAGTAGAACATAAATGAGCAAAAGAAGGGAACGTGTACGTGTGTGAGACCGCTCTTGGTAACGCACCGTCGGTCATAGGGCGCGCGAGTTAATGCTGACGTTAGTCCTAGTTATTGTTCTCTCCACCCCATGCCGGGCCGAAGGCGCCATTTGCCGGTACGCGCCGAGCACCTCGGGAGGAAGGTCAGTCACGAGAATTGATTGACTAAATAGAATAACAAGAATCCACCGTTCTGCTGCCTGGTAGGTGGCAACTGGCACCATATTCAGTGAACTTTTCCTGCCGGTGCACCGCAGGATTCGAGATGCGTTCAGAAGAAAATAGCATTCGGCGGCATGTCAGAGTCTCGCAGGGTGCGCTTTCAGCAGGTTCATTTTGAAAGCTCGTTGGCAGCTGAGTGATGGAATGGTTAAATGAAGTAATTTTAAAACAGATTACCGGCGGAAAATGAGATATTGAGACATTGTCCGTTGAAAGATCGGATAAATTATGATACCTTCGTTTGGAACAACTGGAAATGCAAAGAAAAAAGATAATGTTAATGAAGATGGCAGGCGGCATAGGTCTATAGGCAGCGTACTTCGGTTCATTGTTGCCCTTTAAAAGAATCCTCAAAACCAAACATTTTGTAGTTGAACCTCATTTCAAATGGTCCCGCCGTAACGTTACAGAGATATAAAGCAGCGGTTATTAATTTATCGATAACATAAGGCATGGTGGTTGTACACCAAATGTGGGTTACTATTACGGGCAATTTTTCATCCCATACCACATATGCCACACAGAAATTCTATTCCCGGTAACCTCTCTTAAGCGCTGAAGACATTAAGGAACCGAAAAAACAAACATCGATTATTAATATACGAACCAATCAATTCATGGGCACTTGAAGCGTTGGGTTCTGGTTTGGAGATCCGGTTAAGAATCTTTGTAGGCGAGTTGCTTGACCGTCACGCCATTGGGTCCTACGGATCTTTGGGTTCAACACACTGAAAGACGCACAGGAAAAGAGAAAAAGAAAAGAGTTAGTCTTGTAATGAAGCAATTATGTGCCGTGAGCTTCAAAGACGAACGTTAAGATACATCCAGCAATATGATATCTGGTTGGAGGGAGGAAAGAAATGAATGAAAGTAAGAATGCCATTGGTCACTGGAATTCGGAACCGATTTGTTCTGAACCTAGAGCATAGAACTGTCCCCAATCCTGAAGAGACCCAGCAACGGGCAAAGATTGTTATCGCCATAGACGTACAAATTGATCAAGAATGGAAATTAATTGTCATGATCATATCAGCCACTCCGTCCTTAAGATATCAAATAAAACCTGCTTACGATGAAAGCACGGCACGAGAAAGGAAAGGATTGATACATTCGCTGTGCATCCATCATCGCTCCCAAGAAGATCTTGTTTGTTCCGATTAAGAGAATCTACGAGAGCTCGTACGACAAAATGCGCAGTTCCTGGCCGGCAGGAACGTTTCGAGCGCCTTTTGCGCCCATCCTTCCGGGGACAATTGTGTGTCTGCAATTTATGGTTTCGCATAAATACGGACAGTAGCACCTTTCAGGAAACTCAACCTTTTTTTTCATCCTCTCTCGAGCGGATTCGTTCCGGTACTGAGGAAGAGCGGGATACTGTGTAGGCCTAGGAATAAACGGCGTACGGGGTGTGCGAAAGCGCGTGCAAGAAAGTGATACCACTCAGATATGCCTCTTGAAAGCAGTTAAGAAGGTACCTCCTTCCAATACATCCAGACGTCCCACTTCCTGGTTGGGGGAAGAACTGCTTCTTCTGTTCCGTCCGTGCTCTAGATACACAAGCTTTCCACCACGTTTGTAGCTACTGTTTCCGGTAATTTGCTAGATTGGTAGCGACACTAACGTGGCAAGAGGCCTGGACATGTACCGCAAAACCCCGGAGCGATTCTCTGCACCCATGATGGGCGCCCAAAGGGCTGAAAAGTGGACATCTGTCATTGATTTCCGAACCAATCGCCTCCTCTTGACTGACCTGGTACCTTCGGTTCGGCTGCACGGCACTTCAAATCGAGGGGTTTTGCTTGCTCAAGAATCGAACATGCTGAGGGTAACCGAACCGTTGATACCAGCTGGACCCGATGCTCTGGACGATAGTTCCCTTGCGGTCGCGCTAGATCATAGATAAATTTGTCATATTCTATTAAGCGGTGCATATCGAGGGGTACCTTGCTTCTTCAGTGCGGTTGATTGATTGTATTTCGGTGCTCCGGGGACGTTGCACGATCGAAAGGTTAAAATTGAAAACAGACTACCTAAAACGGTAACGGTAGATAAGACAAACAACGGACTGAATTGTGTTTGACTGAGCTTGATTTGCCTGGCACTGACGTGTAAATTTCGAGAGAGGATTTGGATGTTTTTAAATTTCATTTTAAAAAGTAACACACCAAACTGTGTCATTCCCGCCCGGCCAATAGCTGCATTCAACCGGTGATAAATGTTCTATCACAAGAACTTGCTTCTCCCAAAAGACGGCACAATACGTTCAAGTGTTTGGCCGATCTGTTTCATCCTGAGAACCCAAATAAAGCTAGCAAATCATAACCGGTTAAAACCATTCAATCAACCACACGCTTATCCACTCGTTCATCCTCAAGTGGTGGCATCATTTTTCGCGACTTCCGCTCTTTTTAAGCGAAATTCGCAAGCCTCTCGACACGCGGCAAATCTTAATTAAAATCGCAAACTTTACACCGGTGCAGGTGATGGTTTTGTAGTCTTCTCTCTTGCAGGAGTGGGACGTTTTAGTACCATTTGTTACGAGACACTTCAAGGCAAGACTGATGTGCTGCAGCATTGCACCCTCACCATTCTACTCCCAAACGTCCCGGACATGCTTGCAGACGGCAAGCAAAACGGCAAAAACGGGGAGGTATTTGTCGTCCTTTTGTTAGTTCGACTGGTAGTCCTTTTTTATCCGGAGCAGCTATTACAAAAATAAGACTTTCGTGGGCAGGAACGGAGAGACGGAAAATAAGTACACACGTTAGATTTTCTGTGTGTTTTAAATGCATGTAACACACGGGGAGCGACTTCTAACTGACGCTACCTGGTCTCCGGGCAGGAAAACGAAACCGTAAAACGGTGCATCCTACCGATTCTTTGCAAGCTGGCGAGGAGTTTCATTCTCGGACTACGGTAGAGTTGTCTTTCCGCCATAAAAATGTCAGAAACAGCACCTTCGCAGTAACCCCCTTTAAAGGGTTGCACCTCTCGATGTGTTTGTTTGTCTTCACACGTCTTGGAATACATCTTCCAGCAAGGAAGAGGTCAAGTTGAATTACGACATCGTCTAGTAATCCACTTTAAAAGGACATTATTTCTACCGTATGGCGTTTCACGCGATGCTAAAAAGAGCGACAAAAGTAATGAGTCAAACAGAATCCTCTCTAAGTACTTGCGTATTGTGGTGAGCATTACCCTTGGTCAATAGCAGCACACAAATCAATACTCAATCGTTGTTCCCAATTTTATCTAGGGACGCGTGTGTTTCTTCCTAATGACGGTTCGCAGGTCACACGCGTGGCCACTGTTAATTGCTTCGGATTTCGGAGTTTTCGCGACAAACGTTCGCACCGAGCGCACAGTTTAGTCGTAATTTTTGTGTGTCCCTTTGCCAGTGACCGGATAGGGAATGGCGCACCACACCAATCCAGTGAGTGCTAATGGCAGTTTTATGCGTTCAGCAGGCTGGACGATTATAGTTGAAATCATAAAATCGCAATGCGCGCAATTGCCAAACCGTCGCAGGAATCGGTAGATGACGGTGATTTAGTTGAGAACTTTGATCGCCCATCTTTCGGTGTCGTCGAAGGTTCCTATTCCTTATTCCAAACGCCCTTGGTGGACCGCGCACCAAGGTGTAAAGTTTCCCCAGCAGAAGTTCGTTTGCGTTTGCTGTCTATTCTGAAAGATGTTTTATGGATAATTTTTATACGGAATTTTCAATTGTCCTTTTTTATGCCATCACCTTTGTCATCTTCGGGGCACTTTAGCGCATTTACAACGCAAAAACTTCTCGCGCAAGAGGCTAAAGAATATTGCGAAATGGGATTCACATACCGTAAACGAATCGCTCTTTCTGGCACTCCCTGCAATGCATCTATTCCCAGCGATAAGCATCGTTTTTGCCACTAATCCGTTTAAAGAAATTAGATTTTGCCAAATGTGTTGATCTTTCCCTGCAGCCTCGCCTGAAAATAAAAAAAGACATCAGAAGTGATCAAATCGAGTCGAAGAAAAACGAAACGTATTGCAGATAGCAATCTTTATTGCTCCTGTCGTCATGTTCCACTTTGGGATCGGTTATCATCCCAAAATCGGTTCAAAGATCTACGAGTAGAAAGAACACATCAACTTACATTCCAAAAGGGTCGATACTGATGATGATATACGATCAGCGATGCATGTCCAAGCTCCGAATAGCCCCATGTTCACACATGTGCAATAAAGTGATTAGTTTTTATGGAACAGCAGACTTCAATCCGGGGGGGGGGGGGGGGGAGGATTATGGAATTCGATGGGAGAAATTCGTAGAGCCACTCGCTTGTATCTTTTCCGTTTAATTGTGTTCTCTTTTTTGTTTCTATTTTTCATTTTATTGCAGCTCCGAATCACTCACCAAAAATCCGTCGTTCTGTGTGCTCTTGTACTCTTTCTCTTTCGTTTTTTTTAGTTTAAATTACTTTTCTACAACGATTAAAGAGAAACAATCAATAACATTTTCTTATTGCTTGCTTACCGTGTCTTGCAGGTTCCGTACCTGTCTCAAGCTGGCCGACTCGAAGGATGCCAATCTGGTTGGCAAGCTGTTCTTCAACGTGATGCAGATGAAGTGTTTCGTCTTCAAGCCGGAAACGGTGTGCACGAAAAAGTCCTGGTGGGGCACCTGCGAACGGAAGGGCCGCCGGAAACGGGCAGTACTGCGGCACAATAGAAAGTTTTAAGAAAGTCAGACCGGTCGGTCAGGAAACAGCGTGAGATTTTAGCTATTAGTTGTACAGTTCCAGCCACATTGGGGACGGGGCGCCCTTCGGCCCGTCCATTTACCAAACTGTTATTTATTGTGTACAGATGTACGTATTTATTGCTTGCTTACTGCAAAACATGAAATAGCTCATAAGCTTAGCCGCCGCAGCTGCACACGACCGTGCACGAGTTCAAACGAGGATTCCTATTAGCTTCTTAAGATGCGCAGCAATAAGTGACGACAAAAAAACAAATCGGTGATAAAACAAATCGGGCTAGGTTGGTAAGGTATATTAGCGTTTAAGGGGGCGCGTGATCGTGCGACTGCTCCAAGGTAAATCGAGTATTTAAGTAACAGTCACATAGACACAAAAACATTTAGGGACAGAATGCACCATACACATTAACTTCGATCTGACCTAAAACAGTAACTATTGATTGTAGAAGAGAGTATTAGCAAATGTTTAGCGAACATTGCGAGAAAAGCATGTTTCTGTATGACAGCGTAGAGCCAACGAGTAAGACACATAGATTCCATGACAAACAAATCAAACAATACTTACACATACAACTAATGAGCATATTGATTGCAGAAGTGTATTCCTAGCGGGATGAGACATTTCTGCGATACTCAAACATACACTGTTGCTCGTTTGCAATTTAATCAAACACCGTTCGCTCAGGCGTACCCGTTTGCTCGTTGTAAATAGACACCTAGGCTTAAGGTAGCGAGATCTGCAAAACTGTGAATGAAATGAACGCTTGAAACGCTTTGTTTTGTATAGAAGTGTAGTGTAATTTAGTTATAAGAATTAGTGTACATATAGCTAAGAAGTGTATAGGAAGAGAGAAGAAATCAAAACTAAACAATAAAACTTCTTGTACGATTAAAGTGTGTTGATGAGTTGTTCCATCCTTTACGGCGGGAGAATAATCGGATAAAGTACAGTAATATTTATACATGTGTATAGTACCAACCCACAGCACTACCGTAGACAATTATTGTAACAGTAACACTAATAGTTGAGCCTAAGCCTAAACTAAATCACAAGGGAACGAACTTTGAAAGCAGCCTAAGCATTAAACGGTTTAAATAATCTTGTTCCAGTGAAAACTGTCCGGCATATTATAAGAAATAAAATCAAATGAAACTATTAAATGTGTGGTTACTTTAATTAGTCTTCATGGTCATGTCGGCTATTTCTAACTTTGTAAATACTATATCACGTAATTGGACAGTCCGTCCTCACTACGGGAGAATCCGATGTTTAAATTTAGTTGAGAAAATCTGCCCTGGAGCATGGAGTAATTTGTTATATATTAATAACTTATCTTTATTTTATCCGCATGATGCCAGGATGGATGGTGGTGAGCAAAAAGAGGCTTAATGTTCTACGGAGCGCTTATTTATAACCTAACATTACACTAACACTATCTTAGTTGCTATAAACTGTCATAACTAATTACAGGGTGGCTCGCACCACAAATTGCAACTGTCAGCTTTATGTCTTCAATCTTATAAAACATTCAGAAATTAGAATAACGTAATAAACACGAAATAATTGATTTAAAATAAGATTTTAATAAAAATATGTAGATACCAACTAAGTGGAATGTGTAAAAAGTATGCCAAACGTTAAATATCACATCGATGGAAGAACTGTCAAATTTCTGTTTGGCAAACTGGGCTAAATAAAATTATTCTTTAAACATTTTTTTTTGATAAGCAGTACAGCACACCTTTTTTGATAACATTGATGATATCGTCACACGTAATAAATATTAAAAAGCATAGAACATAATAACAATGAAATATAATCTCAAAAACTGAGTAGATTAATATTCAAGAGAAAGTAAGCCTTGATTGTATTTATATCAAATCAATATCTAAACAGCATTAAGAATCATGTCTGACAGTTACAAATTTGTTCGATAAACTTCGTTCATGTATTATTCCGTTTTTGTTTGACAAAATATTTTCACATAGCGCTGATGACACATGAAACGCGATAAATCGAATCACGTCTAGAGCGAATGATGCCCTAACATTCAGATTCTTTAAAATGTTATTGCTATGAGATAGCTCAACTCCTTTCATAACCTTCATAATAGCTGTTAATAAAGATTAAATAAGTGAAAATTTATCCATGTTTTTATGTCGATCTAAAGGTCGTGGGATTTTTAGAGGATTATTTTTATAGTGTTTTTTCAAAAACGTTAAAACATTCTTTAACAACTGTTGAACACATAATTAAAAATTGTATTGTAAATTGTACAAATAACGTTAACTCAAATTAGAAAATATTTCCCCGAATAATCGAGATCAAGTTAACTTGAGTGCAATATCACACAACGAGCTCTGATAGACTCTCTCTCTCTCTCTTTTTCCCAAACGTACCAACAGATGGCGCCACACCGGTTCGTTTCTAAAAATAGCTACGCTAGGCGATAGTCTCGCACCCCATTGTGTTCACGCAGCGTTGCGCCCTTTCCGAGAAACACCAGTACGAGTTTTAACACGCCCATCTTCAACCGGGAGCGTGGCGTCTCCTGTAACGCGGCTACTCGTGGGTTGGATTGCGGACTGATTTGAGGGCGGGAGTCCTGTGTGCTGGACCAGGCCATGTTGACGGGGCGTCCGCACTAAGCTGGCCGTCAATATGGGTGTCACGGAGGAGTCCGAGACATTCAGGTTGGCTAAGGAGAGACACACCGAGCGAGGGGTGAAAACCAGCAGCTAAGAGTCTCCGCGGCAAGCAGTAGTGGGATCGCGTCCCGGAGTGGACTGCCAGTGCCAGCCCGACCAATACAGTCACACCGTAATCTTTTGCTGCTGCGGATAATTTTTGTTTTAAATTATATTAGGACGTTTGTGCAGTTTTATACTGTTTTACAATACAACAGCGACACCATTCGGGTGTTCGAATCCCGTCTAGGATTGCACACGTAACTTTTTTCAATATGTCATTCAAACTAATCCACAAAAACTAACTACAATACGCGAATGGATTCTCAATATTTTCAAATACGATTGCAATATTAAAATACCAAACAACTGTTGTTTTAAACACAGTCCTCGTGCCAAAAGCGAAGGGATGGAGGATAGGAACTCAGGTCCCCGCCCCGCTTTCCCTCTCTTTCGACAGACGAATAAATAGTGTAAGGGGGGGGGTTTGTATATTTTAATATTGTTGTTTTGTTTATATAGCTTTGATTGGTTTTAAGTTACTTTACGGTCAGCAAATATGTGTGGCTGTTAACCTGGGGATACGTCCTTTTTTCATGCACATCAGCCTTGCTTTCTTGCCTAGTTCTCTTTTTTATGTCACATTTACCCTGACCTTCTTTTAAGAGCCACAGTCTCTCCTCTTTCTTCTTACATCAACAGAAGCCACGGGATAACGAGTTTTGCTTCACACGAATATGCGTGCTATGTATGAAAGCTTGTCTTGTACAAAGTTTATAGTGATTATTATTATTTTTCATTTTCATATTAAAAAGAAGCAACAACAAAAAAAAACGCGGGGGTCGAGAACGAGGAGCACGATTTAAGAGGGACGATTATTCTTTATAGAGAGGTGTTTTTCAAATATTTTAAAGCTCCTGTAAGGGAAGTTGTAAAGGCGAACTAAAACGAGACTTGGGATTAAAAAGATAGTAAAAAAGAAGCAAGATTATCTTCGATTAAGGAATATCTTACTTTTTTTAGTATAAACATTCGTTAGAAACACTAGAACAGTTAAGACTGCCTGAACTGAATGACTTAGACGGAATGGTCGGGATCAGAATGGTTCAGATAGGGCTGAGAGCTAATCCTATCATTTTTGTTTTCTCGGGAGGAATGCTTCCTACCTAAGCTTCCTATAGCTAAACTACTTTCTCAAGGCATCAATGCTCTCTATAACCTCCCGGTACAGCAGCGTAAATGTTAGTAAAGCACACGGAAAGATGAACATGAAGATGAAGTGTGTTTGTTAGTACGGTAGAAGATTGGTTCCCGCTTTTGCTTACCAGAGCCTCTAGACGCGCTGTATCTCGAACAGTTTCACCTCCGTGTCGTACCACACGGCCGGATCCACGTTGCGCAGATAGATCACGCCCCACATGTACGTGCGGAACCAGGCCGTCGTACCACCGTTCGCCTGGTACTTGCGGATCAGTATCGGGTGCGGTACGGGCAGCAGGCCCACCAACGTACCGTGCTGCAGAAACTTCAGTATCTCCGACTCATCGGTAAGGCCTTTATCGATGCAGATCTTTTCCACCTGTGGTACGAGCACCTGCAGCAGCCGCATGATCGTTTGCAGTGGCAACTTCGAACGCCATGACTGTACCCACTCTGGGCTCGGTTGCCACTGTTTCACCTGGTTGCCGTGTACCGGGGCGGGCGTAACCCGTAGGCTTCCCCGCTGTGCAACGGCCCGTCGCAACGGGGAGGGCGTTTTGCTGGGGGACGAATTCGACGCTCCCTTCCCGGTAGTTGCTCCATTCGCTTCCGGTTCCTCTTCATCACTACCGGCGGTGATTGTCTTTCCCGGTGCTTCACCACCGTCCGGAGAGGTTGGGCTAGCGAGATCGGCCGGATGTGCCGATTCGCGCTCGGTTATCTGCGCCAGATTCGGAGTATCGAGCAGCGTCGCTTTCAGCGTGCCCGGTTCGGCTTCCTGTGCCGGATGCGAACCTTCCATCGATTCTTCGACGATGTCGCTCCGAGCGTCCTCATCGCCGGTTGGAGTACCACCACCATCCTCACGCACCCCGACTCCATCCGTCTCACGCAAACCGAGCCGCCCCGTACGCGTCGCAATTCGATCCTCTTCACTCTCATCTCCTGCACCGACGCTTCCAGCGCCGCTCGCAGTAAGAGCGGCCTTTCTTTGCTGATAATCGGCGGCATCATCGTGCCCGGCCAGACTTCTCGAGCCCGACGATCCTTGACTAGAACCCACCATTCGGCCACCACCGGCACCGGCGGCGCCACCCTTCCGATTGCTCAAACATCTAGCAATACCGGCCGCATCCGTGGGGAGATTAGCGAGAGCGTGGAACACCTGCCGCTTACGAATGATCGTGTACACCAGGTTCGAATTCCCGTCGAACTGGTACTGGATGATGTTGTTGAAGATTTCCAGCAGGAAAAACACAAGATGATGGTTCGACGGTGCGGAGTACAGGAACCAGGGCGTACTGAACGCTTCCAGCAGATGGAGCAGCTTAATGCTCGCCACCATCGAAAGCGTTTTCAAGTACGGCGATACGTTGACGAGAATCGTGAGCAGACAATCGAACAAGGGCTGCAGCCGCTGGTGGCCGGTGGCAATGATTTTGTGAAACACGGTAATCAGCAGATCGGCATGCGTGCCCGTAAACACGGGAATGTCCATCGGGACGGTGGCGGTGTAGGGTTTGTTTAGTCGCACACCAAAGTTACGCTCCCCGGAAAGTAGCAGCAGTATGAACACGCCGATGTGCATCAGGCCAACGCGTGCTGCAGGGAGATGAAATGGAGAATAGTTTTAGTTATTTGTGTATGTAGGTGAGAATAATTTACATTCATTCTCATAGGCACACTTACACTGATCGGCACGGGAATCGTTGAGATGGTAGAGAATCGGAACGAGTATATCCAGCACGTCACTGCTTTTCAGCACAAAGTAGAGGAATTTCTGCAAAAAAGAGAAAAGTTATAAGAATTTCGGTGGAATTGTTAACTGCCAAGTATGTTCGTTCGAAATTAGATGAAACGATAGAATAATTCGATACTGAATCAAAAGCGTAAGAACGTTGTATGAGAATGAAAATATCCAGATTAGTACCTTATTGTAGTCGCAAATCTTCCAGAAGAACACCAGCAGCTCCTGATGGCAGTGGAGCCGCTTGGTCGAGTTCGGCAGATAGCTTTGCACCAGCGGATTGTTCAGCAGCCGGGTCACACCCTTCAATATGAACTGAAAGTCATCATCCCGATGGATGCGCGACAGATAGTTGATGAAGAGATTGTCCGCGATCGTGCTGTCGTCGTGTATGTAGGCCGACGATTGGGCCGGCCCATTGCTCGTAATGTCATGGTCGAGCGTAACGATCAAAATCTGCAGACAAACCTCGACCAGCGGCTCGAGCGTGTCGGTAAACAGCAAATGATTGTACGGGACGCCGATACCGACCGGATCGTACGCACAGACCGTGTTCAGCAGGGACGTGAACAGTGGCAGCGCATGCCGGTTGTCCGCACTGGTAAAGTGTACGATCCAACGGTTCGGTTCATCGCTGGCCGTCGGTGGACGGTACATGGTTTCGCTGAAGCACGTTAGCAGCAGCTTCAGCAGCTCGGTCCGTCGCGAATCCATGTTGCCATTCCGGGGTGGCGACTGGGCGAAACCCACCCCTGCCTCCCAGATGTACTCGCAGCTGTCGATCGAGTTTAGCTCTTCCGCCTTTTCTGGGCCCGACTTGCGATACCCTACGACGGTAAAGTCCGGACAGAAGAGCAGATCGCATATGGCATTCAGCAGGCTTTGGGCGAGCGGGACCGATCCGGGCTCTTCTTTCTCGTTGCTGCCCGACGGAAGTGACGACCAGAAAAAGTCCTTCCACTGGACGTCCTCGAACACGTACGGTAAGATGCGCGTTAGCAACCGCACACAGTTCAGCACTGTCTGCTGTTCGCCCTGCGTGCGGCAGCTGTTATCGACCGCCCGGACCATTCGCTCCGTCGCCTTGTAACAGAGCGTGGCCAGATTCGTTGGCATCACATCCCGCACCTTGCGTATCTCGTTGGCCGGCACCAGCGCAAACACGTCCTGCACCGGTGTGTTGTGTTCGCACCAGAACTGTTCCCAAAATGCGTCATCACTCGCATCGATCGGCTGGTCGGCGGGTGGCGTAGATAATAAAGACGATGATTATGATGACGCGATGCCCGACACACACACACACACACACACGTTGAGACACGTCGAGTGTTGCGCAAAGTGGGTGAGCAGCAGCGGGTCGGCATGTACGCGTGGGAGGGATCGAAGAACAGAAAAACATATGTTAGACCAGTGGAATCATAAAAACACACGCAAAAGCCCGCGTGGATACACACAAACAAAACTCTGCCAGCCTTTTTGCGCGGCAAGACTCGCGTAAAGCAGATTACCGTGATATGCGGGTAGTGTTTTTTCTATGTTATTTGTACGCTCTTTTGCAACAATTTTGCAGCACCTACAATGTAACAAAATATCACACCTCACCTGACTTTTGCTCGTCAGCTGAACGATTGCTTTGCGAAAGTTCAGCTTCGTATCCGTATTGCCCATCGTGTGCAGTGGATCTTTGTACCACGGACACCGTATGAAGAAAAATGGGCGCCCTCCCTAAGCAAGGCTGCCCTTCGTCATTGGGGCTTATTTTCCGAGGGGCGCAGAAGAATGAACGCACCACTTCGTGGGGTGAAAACTGTCGATTTTTCTCTTCAGCTCGTTGTGGTACACAACTTTCGCTGCACTGTACCGTGCCTTTTTCGATGGTTTCTTGAGGCACACGGTAAATAAATAACCGAACACTACACGATAATACAAGACAGTACAAAGAGTTCAGTCTGTTCACGAGGAAAACCTTGGAAATATGCGTAGAAACTAACTGGAAAACAGTGAAAAACTATACACTTTGCTGAAAGAAGGTACACGAATACATGGAACGGTTTGACGTTGCAGACACAACTGACTGCACAGTGGGAAATCGCTATCATCGCAAGGGACACGACCGATAATTTGTGCTTTATTTTTGCGAACTTACCAAATTTTGATTGAAACATAAAAATAAAACAAACTGGTTTTACAACTCAGCAAATAATAGTGCAATAAAAATTCCATAATAAAAACATACATAAAACGTATCAAATACAAAAGAATCATAGTTGATTTTAGGAAGCACAGCGGAAAACAAAACCACAGTGGAACTTTGTAGCTGATTAGAAGGCGTGAAAGCTGATTAGTGACAACTTGGAGCGTGAAACAATATTACAACTTATTTCAATGCTGAAAATATGTCGTACGCTTTCGGAAAACTAATTAAACTATTAAAAAATAGAAAAATTAACATTGTAACTTTAGACTGAATAGAATTATAAAAAAAAACAAACATTTGTATGATAGCTTAAAAGCATTCAGTTCTCCGAGTTGTTTTGTAATTTTCAGTAAGTAGAAAACAATAACAAACCGTAATTAAGACAATTTACCTTGAAAGTGAGTAAAATTATAAAATTATCTTTTACAAATTTTTGAAACACATCTATTTCTAAAAATAACCTATAGGTTCGCGCTTGTACTCCGAGGCTGGAGTGTTCGGAACAACTAATGGTGGTGGTGGTGAGAGCTCGGAACAACTAAAGTGGTAAGAGCTTGGAATCGGAACTATCCTCAGTATAGGTGACGATTCCAACTCTAACTATGGAATTAAATCAAAATCCAGAATTAGCTTGGGACGACTGCGCAATCCTCTCTGGAATCGGCTTCAGAATCGGATCCGGAATTGGCTCGGGAATTGAACTCGGAACTGATTCTGGAATCACAATTAATTTCGCAGGAAAGCAGCAGATTCTGGTTTCGATGATGGAACCATGCTCCGAAGCTTTTCCAGAAATCGTACACAGAAAATGATTCCAGATCTGCTCTTCGGAATCAATTCCAGATAACGTTGGAGTTGATCTTAATCGATTGTGGCCAAACAATCTTTTTTCACATCACTTCGTGCCCTTGAGTACCAATCTATTTTTCCGATCTTAATCATGACAATGATCTTAATCATCGTGATCTTAGCTTAGTATGGTTTGGGATCTATTCTTTTTTATATGAAAAATTCTGGTCATATGTGTCTTGATCCAATCCGTGGTATAATTGTTAAAATTACGTGTCTTATAACATAACTTTAACACAACTGCAAAAAAATGTGTTCCAAAACATTATTTCTCTATATTGAGGGCATCAGCTATTGTTCAGCTGTTTTCCCACCCAACCTTATTATTCGTACATATTTTGTACCTCCTCACAACATCCTTAAAAGCGTCAACAGCGTGAGCATCGGGGGAGCCACCTTCTTTTGAATGAATTTTTTGCATCAATCAACAAAATCGTTATCTGCCAACTCGTAGACCTGCTATTGCATCGAACCACCTATTATTGCCAGACGGTTTCATCAGCCCATATCAATGACCTCTAGGCAACGATCACCTCGCACGGGCGGATATTCCGAAAGCTAGCGCTGCACCACCATGCTGGACAAAACATGATCGTGCTTTCGATGCACCGCAGCATCGCGCTGCAGTTGCGCTTGTAATGCTAGCTTGGTGAACTTTGGTCCAGCGGCAGGGCGTTACAGCACCGAGGGCGACGAAAGGCACCAAATACGTCAATGAAGCTGTAGCGGTACTACACTTGCACTGATAGTAGCAGCATGAGTAGCAGATGTGGAAATGTTTCACAATATCCCCCTGCCGATGATCATCATCACTATCGGGGAAGTGTGCGATAGTGACTGATCGATGATGCTATGACACGTCCGTCCAAGCTGTCCATCAAACCGGGTGTAGCATAAATCGAGCGATAGGGCGTACAGGAACCGTCGGTTCGGTTGCACACGCCAAACGATTGATGTCCTCCGTTTGTTGTCCAAGTCCTGGCACACAGTCGTGCCACAAAATTGCGTCTCCGATGAGCCGAAGATACTCAGGCCATTAACCGCTAGAAGTGGCATTAGGTCGTCCAGTTGCTCCACGTTACCCAGCAAACAGGGTCCACCAAGAACTGAGGATTTCTAGTAACAAAAAAAAATGCGTGTCTGAAGTATACCAACAGCGATCCAAAAAATCCACCCCAAACTGGAGTGCTCCTGTACCCGCACCACAGCACCCTATTCGGGTCAACAATCTGGGTCTTAACTGGACGCCACTGCCACATTGGTCTTATCACACTCGCAGCTTCGTGGTGATTTCGAGGTTGTAGTCGGTCATCCGGGAATGGTGGGTTAGGTGGGGCCTTGCTCGTTCTTCTTTTCGTCCCAAAGACTCCTCCCTCCCCCCCAAGCGTCTTCCGAAGGGCTGCCGTTTCAAGGCTACGCAACAGACAGGGCATGAATCATGCGTAACATTCTGCGTAGTATCTCGTGCCGATGGGCCGGTCGAAAGATGGCCGAGCAACGCTGTGGAAAAGTTTGGAATTTTCTACCCGTTCCCCGATGCCGGAAGATGGCCCGTACGCACGTTTTGTGCGGTAGATTAGAACGAGTTCACCAAACAACCGGCAAGAGGCAGTACAACAAACAATATTGTTGTTTATTGCGATGAAGTAACAAACAAAGTATAGAAGAATTATCACCAGCGTTGTTTTCGTATATTTAAGCGACTAAACCACTCACTATTAGTGGGTTGAGTGTTTTTTTTTCGGATGTACAGCACACAAAAGCATGTACGAGCGTGAGGTTAGAGCTGCTTCTGATTAGGTATTTATTTCATCATTTTAAACTTTTTCACAATCATTCATCGATCTACAGAACGTATATGGATAGAAGGATATGTGTAGCCGTTGATCTGCATAACATCTATAGTGGAGAATAGTATCGCTACTAGCAAATCGTTTTTACCTTGCGAGTAGCAACTATAAACTTTTTGTCTTTCTGTCGTTTATTTTAGCTTTTTGGATGGCGGGGGTGGTGAAAAAAATAAACGGTTTCAATACTGACTGTAAAAAGTGTTTGTAGCACTAATATTGTTTGCATTGTGGGAGCGATTGGTGAAGCTTGAAGAATTGGCCATCATGTGCGTGTGTGCTGTGTATGTATGTGTGTGCTTATCATTATCATTAATTTGCACTGTTCCTTAAGTACGCGTGAAATTTAAAACAACAAAACAGGTGGAAAAAACCAATGAAATAGTTGGGAATAGCTCCACCCCGTAACACGGGGACCATGTAACAAAAATGTTCCAATTCGTTTCGAGTTTTATCGATTTTATGGAAAGCTTGTTTTTGCTCTTACACTCAACAGAGCTAATAAAAACATTCGTTACAATTCTAGAGCGGGCAAATAAAATAGGGTTTTGTAGCATTTAGTCTGCAGTGTGGACGTACTTTGCAAAAACAGATAAATGTATCTAGGTATATATATGAATACGTCACTGTACGGTTTTTGTTTTGTATTATACGTTTGGACGATCGTCTCCTTACTCTTGCTTCCTTCCCGCTACATCGTATATAGTTAATCAAGTCTTTTCCAAAGATTGGGAGGTTTATTTAACGTCCTTGTAATAACCACGGACCACCGTACTACTACACTAAAACTCAATCGTGATACTTATCTTCTCTGTAGCTGCTTCTGCTTTACTTTAACTGTTTACTTTCTGAAAGCGTTCTCGGAGAGCTGCTTTGAAGGTGTGTTATTTCTATTTTGTGTTTTTTTTGGTTACTGGTTATGAAGCAATCGAACGTGAAATGAAGCGTAAAAGGATTCGAACGTCAATATGACGTTTTTCTTCAGCGAAAGGTGTACTTTAAGGGGGAAAGAGATATTCAACCAGTTTGCCCCTCCGAAAGCGGTTCCAGAACTGAGCATATTTAGGTTACTACTTGCTATCTTAAACTTATAGGAAAAAGTATAATATAATAAAAGGAAGTAAAACATGATTATAAAATGCTGACAGGATCGTGCTGATCAGAAAACCGGAAGCAGATACATTAGCCATATCAGATACGCAACAATGAATCGTCGATTTGGTTTGTTTTTGATAAAGCAAAAAGTAAAACGAGAAAATATAAATAAATTTTAAATATTTCACCATCAACTCTATCTCTTTCTCCTTCTCTTCGTATCTCTCTAAAGGGAGAGTAGTCTTTACAGGTATTTAGGGGCCTTGTTTTTCGTTCATCAAATCAGCATAAAACTTTTATAAAGATGTTAATGTGGGTGAGTGTTGTTTGTTCATTGTATAGTAATTATGGGGGTTAGGTGAATTTAGGTGTTTTAGTAATTACATAGGTTGGCACACACAGACACACTCTCTTCCGTTGCGCGTCCTGCCAGGTTGGCGGGCACACCAAGTGTGCCGTCGCCACGGTGGAAAGTTCAGTACGCGGTAGCATCGGAGTTAGCAGATCAGGACGCAGGTACGGACTTGGGCTTCGCCGGATGCTCTCGGCACCGGTAGACGTACGCACTGATCGAGACGTCATCGTCCGTTCGGACGCACTGCTTCAGCTTCTCACAGTCGCACCTGGTCGTTAGAGAACGAGAAAAGAGGGCAAAAAATTAAAAAAATACATTACATGAAATCAATAAATGGATTTAGCCCAAACTTAAAGACAAAAATATATCACTATTCATCTAAAACTTACGTATTTTTCATGAAATTATCAATTGCTCTGGTTGAGGGTACGTAAACGGCCCAACCGCATGGTGTATTGCCTTCACACGTCTTGTTGCTGTGCGTCTGGTTGAACACGGATCGTTCACCACGTGACAATACCTGCGAAAGGAACAAAAAAAAGGGAAACAAAACGTGTAAAGAAGGTGTGATAATCTCGCTCCAGTAATCCTTAGGTTTTTTTGAGGAAAATGTCAGACAACGACCGCTTCTTCGACATAGACCCACTGAAAGTACTCTACGGTACAGTTTCATCCCAAAACCCACGCGATAAGATGGAACACCACGATTGGTCCATCCTGAGTAATTGAGTTCAAGCATGTGCATTTGGAAGTCTCGTGCATGTCCACAACACACTCCGGTGGACCTCCTGCCTTGTGCGGCCCACCCAAGTAGCTTCCTGCTTCTTCGGCTTAAGGGAGCAGAGCTTCTTATCACGAATCAATAGTACGGCAGGGCGCATCAAATCAATACGTAAACATGTGGCCACGGTTCACTAGGAGTGATGCTCTCTTGAACGTGCCGTTCGACTCTGACAAGCGTGCCCGATCGTCCGATGCGTCCACGATGACGCACGCAGCCATCTGTCCATTGCGTATGATCTTGCGGATCTGCCGGACAAACTCCCTCTCGAGAGCGTCCTCCAGAAGAAGAACAACGGTGACAAGTAGTGCTTTCGATTTTCTCCACACTCTCCACCCATACGCGGTGTTAAATTCGATGACGCCTCGTAAGCGGTTTCGGGTGACCGGCGTCTGGAATCAACCCGACAAAGCAAGAAATGTGACGACGTTGCTTAAGTTAAAGGTAAAATAAAGTTGTACTTTGAAACGTGGTGACGCGACCAATCGTGCCTTGGTATCGAACCTGAAGGGGGAGGGGGTCCTCTCCAAGAGAACGGCAGGCCGCACACAAACTATTTGCATACGTACGCGTCGGCGACGCCACGACGTGTACGGGCACGCGGACCCTATGTAGCCGGGACTGTAAACATGGTCTACTCTTCACTTTATGAATGAATGAGTAAACGTGCACACTGATAGGCGGCCGAGCGAGTTGCACGCCCCGGGACGGAGGAAAGCCATGTCCGGAGAATTTCTTCTTTTTTGTCGTGAATCCTTTGGGCAGTCAATAAGCATTAACGTTTAATAAAGCTGGTGAACTTGCAAACATGCACAGACAGCAAAGATGGTGAAGGCGCGAGCAAAGGTTATCAATTTCTAGGAACCGAGAGGATGAAACGAGCAGGTGATGATAGGAACCGACACACCGTAAAATGCGTTCCTAGCAAACTCGATTGTCAGTGTCACAAGATGAAGTTCATCGAAAGGAAAGGAATTTCAATGTTGTTGGAGTGCGCTGCAAAAAAAAAGGAATGTTACAAAAACATCACCTTCCAAGAACGTTATCCAATTTATTGGTAACAGTGAACTGTAGTTCTTATAGAGAGGGCATTGCATTATCTGAAAATGACAAGCTGCGCCCTTCTTGGTATTTTATGTGGTACATGGAGCATCGAACACCTCCTTTGTAGCGCAGTGGTGCAATTGCTTTCTTTCTCTCTCTTGAAAGTTTCAACGACATTGCAAAGGAACCAACATCTCTAGGGAGATTTGCTTTTTTCTGTAACTTTGTGTATCCCCCGACGGACCAGAGGAGTCCTGCATGAATGGGATTCGAACAACGCCGGGGACACAGGACACAACCCCTGTTGGTGGTAGGAGGTATACACCATTCCCATTCGACCACCAGGCCTCTCCAATGTGTCTACGATTAGAGGGAATTAATTAGCAGCCAAGCTCCTCTTGGTATGGTATGAATTTATCAAACGAGCAGTTCCGGAAACATTGTCTTATTAGTGTGCCATGATGTCCGATAAGTACAGTGTTTATGCAACCACCTCCAGGCAATGCTGTGCTGAAGCCGCTAATGAAGGGCATGGAATTATTTGAACTAATGTGCCACGGAACATGACGGCTAATAGGAACGTCCCCTCTATCAGTTGGTCCCGCTTCTTTAACACACAATAATTTCCCCCAGCGTCCTGATTTTCCGTTTCCCTTTGATACTTCATTTCAAGGTTACAATTGCAATCAGTGTTGAAATGATGATCGGTTTCTGACGCTCCCTTTTTACGACGATCTGCACTCCGCAGATTTTGCTGCATCGTCCAAATGCAGAAGTGGAACTTCTACGGTGCGAAGAGCGGCCCAGGGTGTCCAATTTTGTGGACACACCAATTTAGTAATTGAAGTAAGAGCAAGAGCCCCCTATTACGTAAACCAATTTGCTGCCGAAATGATAAAAAGAAAAAACCTGCCCGCAACGCCCGTATAATGGTTTCCCCGCTGGTGCGTGTTTCCGCTTTCGGCGGCAGCTTGAAGTGATCCTCAGGAAATTTCCGACGTGCGTCTCCTTCGCAAATTGATGAAACAGAAGCGCACGCAACACATAACACATAACCGTGCCGGGTTTGGGGTAGGGAAAGGTGGTTTGTTGAGCCGGAGAAGAAGCCGGAGCAGCAAGGAAGACGGGGTTTGTTTTGGCTTGGGTTGGCCGGTCGAATTGGATCATCCTGAAGGTCAGACAAATCGGGCAAACGCAACGCATATATATTTTGGTGTGCGATCCCACCATCTTGGCGCGGGGCGTGAAGCGAGCCGCAGTTATTGGTTATTGCGTTGGAACCAAAGTCAAGAACATGACCGGGGATACGAAATTCTTACACAGGATACAGGGTGGTCCGAAACTGTGGAGACTGTTTCAGGTAGGTCGTTTTTTATGAAGTTACACTCGTTAGTTTAAAAAGACATTAAATTTGAAGGATATACTTTTGAAATTAATAACAGCTAACTTAAAACTAAACGTTACTACAGACACTTACCCGGAGACCCGAAACCGACGCCTGCCTGGATATGTTCACCGCACTCAGCACGAAAAGTGCCACCAGCACACAGGCACTACACGATACTAGCTTATGCGCCATTTTTAGTGATTGTTTGTAGGTGTCACTGTCTTTGCGACGATCGTCAAAACTAACGCTTCGATCGATGATTTTGCCTTCTAACGCTCTATGCTTTTGAATGTTTTTTTACGAGCCGTTAACTCGCTACAGTTGCCCCGTAAATCAAACTCCAATCACTCGGGCGTGATAAATTGTCTTTCATAAAGCAAACCGCTTCCAACACTCTGTCGCACTGTTGATACACACTGCGTTTGGTTTGAAATAATGCACACGATCACGACTCGCTCCTGTACGCTTAGCGCCAAACGTTCCGCCTTTGTACTTGATTACTTGTGTGGTTTGAAACTTCCTCTGAGCAGCACCAGATTTGCCGCCAACCGTCGATCTCGGTGAAGGGCACACGAATGAGCTTCGGGCGTCCGGATCGGAACCATTTATTCCTACGCGCGGTGCCGCCACGTTTCGCTCACCGATGCTGGCATTCGCGCGCGCCACGGGAGCGTACGTACGGCAGCAGTGTGCCGTTCGGCATGCGTTACGCATGGTCCGAGAGCACGCCGCCTCTCTTTCACTATCTCTCGCTCACAAAGTGGGTTTTTTTGTCGTCTTCGCCTTCATTGCAACCGAAGTGCAGTATAAGGGCAGTCAGGCGGGTAGGGCCGGCGAAGGGATGCTAGGGAAAAGAAAGAGCCGACCAACGGCGATTTCGTTCATTCACAGTTTCACAAGAAGATTAGAATGCAGCGGTAAGCGTGTAGATGCACCTTCTCTTAGACTCTTGTAGGTAGAAAAAGACAAACGAAAGGGAGGGCACAGGGTGTTCGGGATTTTGTGAAGAGATACCCCATGATTTGTTGGTGTAACTGCTGCCTACCCTGTCTGCTGGGACCCTTCCCGCTGTTCCCAGAGCTTCGTAGACATTCCAACGCACGCTAGAATCACGTGCTTGAGTGCACGTGTGGCTTATGGATTGGGTGAGTATGCCGGTACACACGGTGCAGGAATGATTGCTTTCGTTTGGACAACTGCTAGATGCAACTAGATTGGTCTGAGCGATTGGAAATGGGACGATTTGATTTAAATTGTCAGTTGCAGCTAGTGCAGGCATGGCATCATGTGATTATCATGTTCATTGAGCTTTCAAATCATTGCTGATGATCGTACGATCTGCAGTAAGTGTGTGTGTTGATGATTCATCGAATCGGTGTTTAAAGTGCTTCAATAAATGCTCTGCTTTGCCATCTCACGAGTGTCTTTAAAGATCACGTTTTTTGGCAGTCTGCTGGTCTATTGTAAAGTAACACCAACTCCCGCTAAACCACTTGATGATCACTTCCCATCCTGATCGCTTCCATAGATAGCGCAAAGAGTGCTTATTTGAAAATATGTTGAAATACTAATGGAGACGTCAATAAATGTAAGACATAAAAACACTTTCTTTTCGCACTATGAATGATTTAAATTTTGTTATACGATTACGTATAACAGAATTTCGTTTGTCTGTTTCTATCTCGTCGATCGAAAACATGTTCCTCAGAATACTTAAATTACTTTAAAAATCACTTTGAGGCATCCTTTTTACTATGGAGTTCTTTATTGTACTTCTTTTCCTTTTTATGTATAAAGAATGAAAAATGCCTCAAATTTATGACCCCTACTTTTTTACCTAAAACGTACTTTACACCCTTGGGCTGGCATCTCTGTCAGGAAAGGAATAAGATTTTCCCACCATTGCCCTGGTATTCCCAACGGTCATTTTAGATTGAACGATGGTCTTGTGCCGTCTGTAAAACTGAATCTCTCTTTTGTGTATTGCCAGGATTAGGGATGGCATCACTGCTCCTGTTACAGACACCCTTCACTGTATATATGAAAGGCTACGAAACATAGAGGCTCACTTTAATTTTAACAATCTCTTGGCAACACTGGCCTAAACACATTAGAAAGTAACCAAATGGTATCGGACAGAAAAACTGTCGAAAATACCCTACTCACGCTTACCTGGTACCTGAGACCTTCGGTTTGGCAACACTGCTGGGAAAAAAATCTTCTTATTCTTTTCTATCACATACAGGAACACAAGAATTTACACAGGTAAGACACATACGGTTGTTTTTTAAATGAAAAAAGGACAACAGATGTCGTTTCTCAGTCCTGGCAACACTGTTTGCGATACTAGATGCAGTTCTAAAATCCTGGAGCGTGAGAACTCATAGCAAGCTAAATTCCCATCGTGAAGGTCTGATTCATCACTGCAGGCTCCTTGATGTATCCTTCCTTTCGTCACCTAGAACCCTTCGATTGTCAACAAGAAGGAAGAAATACGCCTTGTACTACGTGAAAATTGTGAGAGAGTTAAGATCCAGTTCTTCTTGTAAACGTGTGGAATTAACTCAATACAATGACAATAATGATTGTTAGTTCAACATGCTATAACAAAACAAAGTCCCATTGCACGCACCCCATCCCTTTCCCAGGCTCGGACCGGTGGCCTGCATATTCCAAAACAACATTCCACATATATTCCGAATCTGCGATCGTCGATCATCAGCTTGCCTTCATTGTGCCGTTGTTGCTTTTGCGCGTCGATCGACGACCGTCCCACTTTTCCCAATGCGTATAGCTCGCGCGTGTTTGACCTCACACGGTACAAGAAGATGAAGAAATGAAGAAAAAAAAACAACATAAAAGTCGAACCAACGTACGCAATAGGTCACCCACCCCGCGAGACGCCCTGCTCAAACAAGCAACACCAAAGCCGAACGCATCAACGGCAAATTAATTTATATCTTTGTTTACGTCCAATTTTTGTTCATTTTCGCCGCCAATTCCCCAATGCCAATTCGATCGCTAGCGCGCCTCCCCTATGGCTCCCTGCGTTACGCTTTTATGCGTATGTCCGAGGATGTCGGTGTGTACTGCTGGCACGCTGTGAGGGTTTTTTAAATGCCCTATGTCCCCGGTCGGAGCATCTTTCGTGACGCAGGCCGCGTGTTGTTTGGAGCAGTTCGCAGTTGTTTTTTGGCGTGTGCGATCTTCGAGAGAAAGGGGGTTGTTTTCTCTGTCTCTCTCTCTCGTTTGGGCACATTGCGTTTCCAGATTTTTGACTTATCAGACAATACAGTACTCAGCTGCTCAAAGCTATGCTTGGGATTTACGTCTCGTGTTCGTACCGCGCTGAAATTCCTCCAAATGACTCAGTGTGACCCAAACTTTGTTGAACGTGCTATAAGATGACTTCTCTGGCGCACACAGAGTAGGGCAACTTAATGTTTGCTAATGAAAGGAGCTTGTTGCAATTGTCTAAAATGAAGGAAGCTCGAAGTTTCTCGTTCGGCCCATTGCATATTTGGAGCACGGAAGGACATCCGCTGTCTAATGCGCAGTAGCATCAATTAGAGAGACAACTTCTGATGGAATTCGGTATTGCGTCCCCTTGCTACATCGTTTGCCGAGGTTCGCCACTATCAGCAGTGTTTTGAGCTCGACACGTTGAATATCTCGATGTGCTCGGAGTGCGAAAATGAACGCTAGTAGACTTTGTTGGACAACAAAGCCTTAAAGACTCTAAGGTAAATGAGATTGTGATCGCTCCAGGATCCTGTTTGACGTACAATAGAATTACAAGCATCTCCATCCCCTTATCATTATGCTTCAGTGCGTCCCCACAATCACCTAGATCACGGCTCACTGACGTCAACCTATTACTCATCTCCCATTGCTTGTGGTAGTTGCGTTTGCAAAGTGTTTTGAAATATTGCGCCACTTCCCTGGAACTCTTAACCAATTATGTGCCTTAAACCGATTAAGGACGGCCCTATCGCTGGGGTGTGCGGCGTGCCGCTGCTCCCTTGTCAGTAACGCATCAATTGATCGGTTGCGATCAAACGCAACTTCGCCAACAGGATCGTAACCGCACAAGGGGACTTTGGACTGGTGTCCGTGCAAGTGCCATGCCGAAGTATGTGCGGGAATTTCCCGCGGCAATCAAATCAATTGCCGAATTCTACCGTTCCCGGACGTGTTTGCCGGCTTGTTTACCGGGAGTGCGGGATGCTCGAGTCGAAATTCCATCTCGCTTTCAGAAATGACGCATCGAACCGTTCGTTCCGTTGATTGAATTATATCATCCCGAGCGGTGCGAGAGTTCGCGAATATTGATTGGATATGCTGCTTATTATGCTATCAATTAGCTTCCTCGCTTTGGGCGTCTGGAGAGTAGTCCCTAAAATAGTGCCAAACACCCGGGGACTGACGAAGATTTAAGCGCTCTTTGACGGGAACAAGCGTTTTGGGGTAGCAAAACCGACCAGACAGCGAGTGATAATGAATTAATAGCGAAACGCACGGCAAGGCTTGTGTTTTCTTAGGGTCGGTTTTTACTCGTTCGTTTTCGCCTGAAACCGGTGCAAACTGCAAGAGTGCGCCGGGCGAACGGGACGAAAACTGGCTCGTTCTGGTGCAGCTCGTTCGGGCAGTTAAATTTTACACATACCCGTAATGAGCTCGCTCGGCGCACAATGATCTTGATCACTTCTGTTTGCGAGCATCATTGCTATGCTCATAATTATGCTCATTTGTGGCAAAAATGTTTTATGGTGCGCGTTGAGAGAGGGAATCCTACCCGTCCGGGACGCTAGGGAACTGCGAAAGGTGAAAGATGGCCGGTCTTGACGGAATGCAGGCCGCAGGAAATGGTGGCCCCGGCAGGACCGAAACGGAAGCAATAATGATAATTTGTGCAATTTTTATGAGTAGAATCGTGCTGCTGATGATGATGATGAACCAGACGTATTCCACGTTTAATGGAAACTTTTTGCCCGTTATTAAAACCGGCGTTATATTGCTGACGGGCAGGTTGTAAAGCCGTCGTTTGTGTTTTAAATCCCGAACTGGAAAGTGACTTCCACAGAATATTCAGCAGCACTGTTGTTAAAAATCTCCAACAAATCTTAATCACAACTAATTTCTTGCATCTCCTTCATCAAACCCAACTGTTACTGGCTATAGAATCTGATAACTCAGGACAGGGAAACTGTGCGCAAAACTGTACGGCTAGTCCACCACGTGCATCGAAAAATGATGCAATAACAAAGTTCCGGTAGTCATCGTGCACGACCTTCACCGACACCGCGAGAGTGCACTGCAGCTTACATACGCTCCCTCCTTTCCAACGTTCTCTCAGGCATGGGCATGGGGTTTAAAAAAAAAGACATCACACGACCCTTTTTAGACGTTACCGCAAAACGATTGGAACTGTACCAAATCGTAGGCAGCCACAGCCAGAAAGAAAAGTGAAAGAAATCAGATACCGAAACACCTCTATGTTAACACAACACCGCCAACCTTTAGGTCACGACGATGGGCAACTTGCCGAGTATTTGCTTTCTTTCTTTTTCTTCGGAGGGCTGTGCGTTTCAGGGGTGGATCGGGAAAGGGACAAGAGTGAACCTTTCGGTTTACCTGGGCGATTGTACCACCCTAGGCAAGCGTTTTCATTCACAAAAACGGTGTAACGGACAGAAAGGACAACTTTGGCTGATGCAACTTGGAAGAGGACTTAAATCACAACTGTAACACTTACCCTTGGAATCTCAACCTCGTGTAGCGTAACGTTCGGGTGGGAAAATTTGGGAGTCAACCAACGCGAACGATCATGGTCACGCGCAATAAGGCAGGCAGCGCAGATGAGTTTTCGTGGAAAATTGTGTCACACCGTCTGCGAGACGTCTGAAACCCACCCAACCCCTACGTTCGTTCGTTAAAAATAGTATTCTCATCGATGAAGATCACCCGGCACGTACGGCGCAGTTCGCATGCCTGTACGCTTTGCGTAGACATCAAGCGCGTGGTCCACAATTCTTGGCATCCAAGTTGGCGGGGAATGTTTGATGCTAGTTGTCGTGTCGTTGTCGTGTACCACTTCCAGGAACAGGTTGGGTGATCGGGAAAGAAAAGAAAGCTAAGAAAAGTCCTGAAAGTGTCACGGGCAATCGGGAGGCCTTTTCCTGGAAGGAGACCCATCGGGGATAAGCGCACTTAAAAGTTACCTGAAGTTATATTTCGCCCTGGTTGAGATTTACTACCGCCCTGATCCAGCGTTCCAGGTCATTCACAAAACGTGCAAAGTGTTGGTTGCAGCAAGTGGAAAAGTACTGGCGGTAAGCGCAAATAGCATGCCGCCCGGCAAAGGGAAGTGATTTTCAATCATCATTAAAGCAAACAACACCTCTTGTACCTTTTCCCTTCAGCGCCTTTCCCGGGGGTTCAGGGTTGCAGAGGGTGATTGAGGGCAAGATCAGGCCACCCGTAAGCCCACCAGATTGGTCATCCGTTTTCGTCACGTTTTGTTCAGCTTCAGATTCTGTTGTACCCGGGTGTCAGCGTTAAGGCCCTATCGGTTGCCAATGTTTCGAAGATTTTATGCCTTTACACTGTTTACGACAGCATTCAACCATTGTCGGCACCATTGTTTGAATCGATGCACCCGCTGCGAAAAGGTAAGCGCGGGCATCTGCGTTGGCCAATATTTCATTTTCCATCCACTACCCGGTGACAGTCTGTTTCAGGTTTGGTCGGAGTGTTTGGACCTTCTCCGAAAAGGCAACACAACACTGAACCTTTATCGGTTGCTTATGGTAAATAGAAAACAGGAAAATTAATAGCGCCGCCGTTGTTACCACGTGGTCGGAAGAGTTACGACTGCATGGATGGATGGTCGTGGTGAGTGTTTGTAGCAACAGTTTGACAGAATTGGTATCGGTACCTAACTTAGTGCAGTGGTCGGCAAGGTACGAGTCAAATGGTGCTCTGTAGGTTCTTCTCGGTGTCTTTTAGTAAACCGAAGTGCATTAATTCAATTAATTTATCAGCGATTGGAGCCGCATCAAGCATTCGATTTGTGTCCACCTGAGTCAATCATCACCTTCTTCTTTAATTTAATAAGAATTAGAAGGAAATATATCAATATTTAGCACAATTCTGAACACCCTTATTTGGAGTCTTACTTTCTAATTTATAAGCCTTCGAGTTTAACCAAAATTATCTGCATGAATTTTGAGAGATTCAATCGTCTTACGTAGTTTGAAGATTCCTGATATAACGTATAGGTTACGCGTAGGAATATATAAGCTTCTCCAAATAAGATTTAATTTTGTTACTATTGACTGGATTCAGTGTTGCATCAAAAGTGTCATATCTCACTTATGAAAGTTGCGGTACACGTGGAGTCAAAAGAATTTGCTAATTTCTTATGAGCTGATTACTTATTGAAGTACTTAGCCCCTCTTATTCAATTCTTTCATCAGTTGGCATAATATACTCGGTATGTGTCTCTTCATACCTCAGCGGGAACTTCGGTCCGTATAATCAAATAACAGGCAACGCTTGAAGTTGCAAAGCGAAGTGAAATTATTATGAACTGGTTCCGGTCCTATCCAAAAAAATGGAACTTTCACTACCTCAAAGTTTGTCGACCACTGGCTTAGGGTAGGTACTAGGAATAGAACTAGAACATCATACATACTAATGAGGACATTATCAGGCTATCTAGGTGTTACCCGTCAGTATCTAGCTGTTGGAAGTCCCACCACATAACCTCAATTAGTAACGCGTTGGACGATGCACCTATTCTGCAACTTCTGTTGTTGTTTTACAACGAAGGGCACATTGTTTTGTTCCGACAAGCTTCATCATTGGTAAAACCGGTTACTTGTCGGGGAGGCTCGTCCGGCCACCGGCCCCAGCTAAACGTCCAATCGCGTTACACCAATTATCTTGTGACGGGCAACAACAAAACACTTATTCTGCACCGAACATGATCGGTCCGAGAATACCTGAAGTTATGGCCGTACCGTCCCTTTAATGCGTCATTGTCGTTGGGGGAAGGGGCATATGTTGTTTGCGTGCGCTGTTGCGTCCCCGCTTCTGTGGCGGGATTCTGTCTTTCGAGGCAAGGGCAGCCTGCTGCCTCTGCCTGATAATTACAAGCTGCGTCGCAGTTTGTGTGGCGTGCGCCGTACGCTGGAATGCACTACAAAGCAGTGTGCTGGGGGACGAGAAACACGCGACTTAAAAACACAAACAGTGTGACTGTTTGCTGCTGCGAGGCGATAAGAGAGGTGTGTCCAGAGCGTGTTGAGCCTTGCATCATACGGCTAGGGGCTGCCAGTTTCAACTACAATCGAAACTCACAATCTATATATATACGGTACCGGATATCTGGCGACCAAATCCTCCTAGGTGCACTCCCCGATCATCCGATCATCTGCGCCTTGCGCACGGGGGACACGACGCAGTTGAGTACGGCTAATTGATTGCCTCCCGATCGTACGATATATCGTACGACTAATTTCTGGATTCCAGCGTCACCAGTCATCATCGTGCACACGATGGGCCCCGGTCGCCCAATTAAGAAAGATCAAGTAATGCTTGCGATCTTCCGTGAACTTGATCGCGTTGACCCGCATGGCCGGATGGCGATGGTGGGCCCTTTTCGGTTGGCTTACAACTACATCAATTGGTTCGATTGGTCGCCCTACGAACCGCATCCCTCGCAGCCTTCCTCCCACAAGTGAGTGGGAAATAGTGTTCTGTCTACGTGCCTGGTTAGATGGTCACGATGGCCGATGGCGGCGGTGCTATTGGGAGGTCTGGGTGGACGCGATGGGGGGGTAGGGGGTCCGTCACGAGAGACATACTGTCGTCGATGACCGGTCCCACATACCGATGGGTTCCTCTGGTTGGTCCGGTGCCAATTGGCGGGCCAGATCGATTGATCAAGCAGTGCTGCATGTAGATGACTGCCTGCACAAGTGTGCGAACTTGCATCCGCCGCATACGAACCGTTGCAAACAGTGGCAGACATCTTGACGCTGGCCGGCAGTCTGGGAACCGTGGCCGAATGGTGAGCTCCACTCGCGTGGCACACTTTACTACAATTGCGCACAGTTGGGCGTAAGCGTAACTGTGGCGTTTTTCTAACAGGCTTAAATTAAACTCATTGGCATTGCATTAAGCGTCGATCGGGGATGGGTTGTTGGCTAAATTGGCCTGCAGTAAGAAATCTAGCAGTTCCTCCTTCCCACAACCCATACCAACTTCTTACCTGCTCAATTGAACATTGCTTGATCGAATGGCGGTGGTGGCGTGGTGATCGTTACCGATATGTGTAACGTTGGAAGCATCTCGCCCAGCTCCAGCACCACTGATCGGATTGATGACATCAATTAAAGGGAACGCACCAAAAGCCCCAGCCTCTCTCACCGCACCCGCTTCGGGAATGGAATTTCAAGAATTTCGATTCGCAATCAATCGAATTTCCCCTTGGAAGAACTCTGCAACGTGAAGGAGAAATCCATAACGAAAGGCGGCGGTGTGGCGCATGAATTTTGCGACATCAAAACAAACGACAGATGTGCGCGAAAGCCAGGGAATTGAACCATTCCGCCATGGGGACATGTGTCAAAGCAAACAGATTAACTTAACCAGCGGCTGATGATTGATTATTAACGCTTTATTTCTCGGTCCGGGAATGTTCGGGACAGTATCGTTTCCGTTTGTTTTTCTTTCTCTCCCTCTCTCACACACACACACATTCTGTTCTATGTTGTATCTGTTGTTACTGTTTCTGTATGGCTTTGTTTTAACGGGTATGCACATTACTTTTACCTTTTCTGTGATATCGTTTTTGTTTTCTTTTGTTATTTCACTTAGTTTTGCTTCTGTTTTCTGTGGGATCATCACTTTTTTCACACGTGGCTGATACTTTTTCCTGTTTTTAATGCCTTCAGCTTCTCTATTTACTTTCATTGCTTCCTTTTCATTCCATGCTTATCAATTGTGGTTTTTATTCTTTTGCCTTTCTTTTGCTGTTTCTTCTATTTGTATTTTTACTCCCCTATCTTTCACTTTTTCTTGTTTTTGCACTTATTACAGCGCATTTTTCAGTCCATTTTGCAATCAGTCCCCTTGGTTTGTTTTCCATTCTCGTAAACTTATTTAAATAATACATATACACAGATATATTTATATATAAATATTTATACGGATGAGCAAAATATGCTGTCTCGCACCATGTACGCTCGATGGTTGTTGGGTTGGGTTGGTGGATTCACACATGTTGTTCCTTTGTTGAAGCTTAAATAATGTTTTCATTGGCTTCGTGGGTTCGTGCCTACTGACGCGTTGTTATGTTGGTGTACGCAAAACTTTTTTTTTGTTACGTTTAACCGTTACTGCTACTGTTCTCTTTAGATATGTTGATATCATCTTCTTCGTGAACCATATTTTTGCTCCGCAAAACACATAAGAATGGGTGTTTGTGTGAGTAATAATAAACGAAACTAAAAATGTTTGCAAGTACAAAGAGCATGATTTTATGTTTTTTTCTTGTTCGTTTTACGATTTCGTATGGATATATGGAAATTTTAGGCTATCTTTTTTTTCTCGCTTTGCAGTTATCTTAATCGCTCGTGTTAATTACCTGATTTTTGTTGTTGTTGCTGATCACAAACTTAAAACGCAAAAAACCGCCTCACATATGGAAGATAGATGAAAACATTATCATGCCACAACCTGCTAAATGACCGTTAGTTTGTTTATTGGTTTGTATATGTTTTACATTACATGGGCTTTTTTTCTTTCGCTTTTTAAGTGCAGTTCTAAAATTGTACCTTTATCTGGAACCAATAAGTTTCGCGTGCGCATAAAAGTGTTCTAGTGCTTTATAAATATACATTTTGTAAGAAAATTAGTGCTCACTCTCGGCCTCTGTACTAATCTGGGTTTGGTTTGTTTTCGCAGTCGGCTCGTTTTGCTATAGTCTGTGTCTCAATGTGTTCCGTTTTTTCGGGTTGTGAATTTACAGACGTTTCGCGTCCCTTGCAAACAGTAGTAGATCGACTTCATGATTTTGATACTTCTAATAGATTTAGATTTTAACATAAATGTTTCCCTCTTCTACCTTTCCTCTGCTTCCTGATGTGGATTTTTTATTTAAAGCTCCGAAACAGTTATTTATACCTCTAATGATCGAACGATTTATATTATTTTATTGTTTTTTTTTTCTTGTAATTGCCGAAACATGAAATTTTGTTTGTTTTATTTTGCTACGTATATTTTATGGGTTTTTCTTTTTCTTATTTTCCCACTCTCCTACTTTTCTCTCATTTCTAAAGATTATGATGAGCAATCGTTTTTTTCACTTCACTTTTTAACATTCACCTAGAGATTGTGTTTTGTTTTTTTTTTTTTTGCTTTTTTCATTGACTGTGTTTTAATGTGTGTGTGTGTGCGTGAGTTTAATCATGGCTTCAACAATGTTTCAGTGTGTTTTGTCCTTTGTTTATATCCTACACGTGTCTATTTTTTGCTCTTGTTTTAATGTTTACTTTTACTCTTTTTACAAAATAGCCAAAGGCGAGGCACATGTTTTCCGTGTAGTTTTTGTTTTAATTATTCTTTTTTCCGCTTTTGTTTTAATATTTGTCTAGCTTGTTCTGAAGTGGTCGTTCTAACTATCGTGCACTTTATTAGATTGCTGTAACGGCGCTATATTTGTTTTTTCGGAAACGATAGCGCGTGGATACGATTGTATTGGATTTTTTTGTTTTGGAACTTGTGTTCCTTTGTTCTTATTTGTTATGTTTGTTTCTTCGTCTTGTTCCGAAAAATATAGATACGTGTACCGAGTGCAGCTTTCACGTTTCACGTTCATGTTGTTCTTTAATTGGAAACGCGAAACATCTTACCATTCACATTGAGACACAGATTACGATAGAGCCAGCCATAAAAAGAAAAGGAAAAAAAAAATCTACCTTGACTTGTTCCGACTTAAATCTGTTATTAAAATAATAAAATTGCACGGTTCAAGGAGAGGAAAGCGAATTAGAATGGCCTGAAATGTGGTAGGTTTTGCCTAAACGCTGTGTTCGAATATAGAACTATGTTTTCGCATTTATTGCTATGTAAGGGATTTGCTTACGGACTACTCTCGAGATATATTTAAATAACACGCATTTCTTTGTCCAAAAGCGTTTCGTACATTAAGTCATTGCCAATTTGGGATTTTCGAGTTTTTGTTTAACAAAAATATATCGTAATAAATATATGCTTTCTTTTCTGTTTTCGCTTACAATCGTATCGTTTCGTAATCTATGCTAAATAATATTAATAATGATAATCGTGTTATATATTTTACGTTCAATTTTTGTTTCACTTTTTCATTTTCACTTTCAACTTTAATTTTCACATTTTTATTTCATGTCCGTTTGGTTCATAACGAAGATAACGCTTAAATCAGTTCTTTTTGCTTTTGTTTTTTATTCTTTTTTCGTGCCAAAAAGGTTCATCACTTCTTTCCAGTGAGACTGTGCATGTAATTTAACAAATCGCGTAAAATAGTTTTTTTTTCTAAGAAGGGTAGAATAAAATCGTTCTTCTAGAGATAGTTTTACAGCGTGCCAACGTACAGGAACGCTACCAGGGACTGCGCTTCGCTCAAACTTCGCACCAGAAGCTTTCTTTCTCCCTCCCTCCCTTTTTATCTCTCTCCCGAAACTCAACATTCTGAAGCTCTATATTTTACCAACGGGTACACATCACACGAAAGACATCTTCAACAGCTTTTGTCGTGTAATTTTGAATTATTTTTTGTTTCTATCCAATTTATCCTCGTCACGAGCATTGTCTTCAACAAAATCTTACATGATGTGTGTCTGAAACATGATAAGCTCAGTGGGCTGGAAAAAGAGCATAAACTGAAAAGAAAAGGTAGATGGTTAAAACACAATCAAATGAATAGAGATAATGTAAATAAAAACATAACTGTACACAAAAAAAAAAAAAAACAGTAAAATGATTTTCTGAAATGTCTGTTTAATAAATCAAAATGCAAATAACTACTGAACTAAAAGGGCATAACTTTAAAAATAGAAACTATATAAATGAGTTGCAACAAGAATATAGAAAACACAATCGACGAAATTGAACGGCTTACTTCACTAATGAAACGAAACAATGAGTTTTATAACTACACAAAGCTACAAGCATTTGAACTTTGTACGTAACGCACGGTTCCTGTGTTTTTCGTACCATTTTGCTTTTGTTTTCGCTTCTTGGCGTCGGCAACACTGCTCTTACAAGCTGAATGGTTTCTTAAGACGATTGATTTGTACATGGTTCATTTGGGAGTTGGTAAATTTTCACGAAACGTGTACAGCAGCAGTTATTTAGTAGTTAATAGTACTATGTAATTAGTTGGTTTACTTTCTGCATTTGATGATAACATAACAACATCGTACAATTCACCACGCAATCCATAAATCGTCTCTGTTGTGAACGTTTCATATATTAAGTGATTGTTATTTGGGTCTAAAATGAGAAGCCTTGCTTAAGCAATATGTAAAGAAAATCGAAATTAAAAATATTTTTTTGAACATATAAAAAAGGTTCACCGTCGCCCTTTAATGACGTCCGCAAGGAATGTTTGTCCCATTTGTTTTGTTGTTAATGTGCATTTTTCTTCTCTCTTTCCTTTTCTTCGTTCTTGATTCCATCTTTTCCCGCCTGTTGTTGTTGGTCCTTCATATGCCATACTATGCCACGTTTCTAGCCATGAGCGTAATGTTATTTTCCCTTCACTATGATCACCTGATGATTATTATTATTCTATTTTTTTTACTTGCTTGCTGTTGATGCTGTTAAAAACATTTCGTAGAGAAAATATGAATATTTTAGCTTGTTCGAAAGATCCTGAACACGTTCAAAAATGAATGCTGCTTCTCGGTTTTGATTCTTTTTCACTGTTCCGTTCTATTGCCTCGACTGTTGTATAGTTTATTGGTTGTTTTGTAATTGTTGCTCGCTTTTCTTCTGCTTGTTTGAGTTTTCTATTTTTTCCTTCTTATTAATGTTTCTGTATGTGCGTCTGTAAGTGTCTGTATGTGTGAGAGTATACTTTTTACTTATTATCTTATTGTTTAAGCTTCACGTTCATGTTTGCGGGATGACGAGTCGTGTCGTTGTTAGCTAGAGAATTTATACTTAAAAGCAAAAAGACTTTCAAACTTATCTGAACGCATAACAAAACGAGCTAAAAAAGTTTAAAATAAAAAAGGCTTCTAATACAAAAAAAAAACTAAACAAAAAAACAAACAAATTAAAACACCAGTAATGATAACCTGGTCTAATTACGACAAAGTGTGTACTAAAAATCGGTAGCTTATCTTTTTATGGCAGATCAAACGAAGATGAATAAGAATACAAAAGCGTAAACTGTTTGTACGATGAAACCATCGCTACACACGTTGAGAGCCTCATATAGTGCTGTGTTTATCATCAATCTCGTTATTGAAATATTGTACAAAGCAGTAATAATGCCGTCCCGGTGTCTCTATAGCCATTTCTAATGTTGTAGATTGTTTAAGTGAATTTTGCTTCTGCTGGTTTGCGGTGTGTGTGTGTGTGTTGGTGTATGCGTGTATAGTTAGGTGTTGGTTAATTATTGTATTCTGTGCGCCACCACAAAAGCGTCCACGGTACCAGTAACAACCCCAACACCTTGCTTATTGCTGAGTTGTTATCTGTCACTGGCCGTGAGGACATGATTTGTGGCGAATGCGCATACTGCTTTTGCTTTCACTGTAGAGTATTTTTGATAGAAAAAAATGCCTTCCAAAAAATGCTACTGGAGTTTGAGTGGGTTGCACGTGTTGCATATTGACGTGAGAAGTTACTTCCCTAGGTTGACGAAGTCTGTCTGTCGTTCTTTTTCTCTTTCTCATGCATTCGATATTATTGTATGTGTGCCTGCTTCAGTGATCCCATTCCTGCCCGTTTCTATTGATTCGTACAAAACGCTATCTCTATGTCCCTTTCGCAAGATGCACACTCCGTATCTGGATCTCTGGTCCGGTGCGGCGCAGATCAGTAAAGAAATACTTTTGTTTGTAGCTTGTTTCAAAAAATGCCATACAAAATTGTTTGTATATTATTCACATTCACATTCCATTCAGTCGTCATCTGCCTCTTCGTCTTTCTTCTCTACAGCCTTTCTACCTTTCTTCCGCTTTTCTTCACTGTCCTACAAAGCTATCATACTCATACGTTTGCCACGTACAGCAACGCTCTTTGATCAGTATAAATTGTTCATGATGAAATGGTACGAAGATCATTAAAAATAATTGCAAAGAACGCAGCACTTGTTAAAATGGGGGAAACAGTATGATTCTAAAATTATAAACTCTATCGCATCCTAACGCTCTAAAGGAGGTTGTTTTCATGGGGTTACAAAAAATGGCCACAACAAACAAAGAAAAATATTAACCGGTAAAACTTAAACAATCCAATGAAAATTGATTTTAAAACGCATGCCTATGGTTATTTTACTCCGCAGCAGTAGCGGAAGCGGTGGTCTCGTCTACCGGTACATCATCATCGTTTCCACCGTCGTCATCCTCCGGGGTGGTTTTAAGCGTCGGCAACGGTTGCAGTGGCTGGAATGCGGATCCTAAGGATGGTTTCAGCTGGAATGCGGTAGTGCACGGTTTGAAGCAGGCCGTGTTTGTACTGGTATCGGCTTCAGTGAGTTTTAAATTAACCTTTGCGACAGGAAAGGAACAATATTTAAAAAGTGTTTATAATCGTGAATGTAGAGTGTGGAATGGATGCAAGGCGGTACCTTTTCACAACCATCCGGTGGTTCGCGGGCCAAGAATTTGTTAATCCTAGGCGAGGCGCTCGTTGTGACGGCACCCTCATCCGGCGATGTGCTCTGGCTGCCATCGTCCGACGACAGTGTATCGCCGAGCGGTGTCTGCGTGTTGACCGAGCGCGTATCACCGGGACCACCGACCAGCGACACAGTACCGGCTCCATGGAACAGATCTGCCAACGGTGCCCGGTGCCCTTCCGGCGTACCTCGCGAGTACTGTACGGAGAAAAGGAAAGAGCAGCAGTTTAGTTTCTTCCTTTTGTTCATAAACCGTCCAGTCCATTTATACCATCTCCAGCTCGGCTCGGCAGCTATGCTGCTGGCCCGGATACAGGACCAGCTTTTCAATCTCCTGGTTCAGACCCTCGACAGAGTTGCGCATCGGCCGTATGTGTACGGGTGGACAGGTACGTGTTGGTATCGACATTGGGCTTGCTTTTGCTTGATGGGAAAGATTGAAACCAATTAGCTTTCCACCTTTGTTTTCTTCCATAACCTGCACCTTACCATGGTTGGGGCTAAGCGTCTGCGAGCTGACGGAATGTTCACCGCGATGCGTACGCTGCAGTCTTTGTCGTATCACTTTCTCCATCTTCAGATCAGTCGGGGTCGTCGCGTCGGTGCGCGTGATGACCGGCGACGACGAGGTGGACGATGGGGACGGGCCCATCGCCCCGTCCGTGGCGGTCGGTTGGGACGTTGCGCCCGCTGAAAGCATGCCGCCGCCGCCGGTGCTATTGCCGGCACCGCTGCGCGTACGCTCTAGAAACGATTCCTCCGTCTGGGTCGCTTTGTCCAGCTGGAGCAGGGTTGGCGTAACGAGGCTCCAGGCCGGTGATGGGCGAAGGTAGAGCGCATCGAGCGATGCCGTGCGCCGTATGCAACCTTCGTTGAGAATTTTCCCTGCAAACGAAGAGTTGTTAGTTTAAGGCTGTTACAATGTTTAAGATGAGTCTTGTTTTTATAGGTATTTATATTTTCCGGGTATTTTTGGTGATTCATATTGGTTCCTTATGTTTCAGATGTTTCCTTCAAACAAATCCAATAATCTTCTTTTTTATTTCAGGAGTAACGGCCAGGCCGTATTGCTATCGAATCTTTTTGTTGAAATCCAAAACAGATTCTAATCATCTTTATCGAAGATAAACAGATAAACAATAATAAATTAAACACTTTTCGCCATTAGACAAGCTACATCTAAACCATGTTCAAAATCACCTATTAACCAGCAGCATAGAGCGGAGTGATTATTCATAGCAGACGTACGAAAAAACAGAGAAAATCCCATCCTACAGAACCTCTTCATCTCCACGGAGCCTCATTAAAGGGTAATCGTTCTAAAAATATGCTCAAACAACATAAAACCCCTCTTTCGCGATACCGCTCTTAACCGGAGGGGGTTTGGCAGGATGTGGGACCATGATTTATATAGCCGTTTATAACCCACACGCATACACACGCACCGCATGACACCCTCGCACCCGGCAAGTGCATTGCACACGCCAGCGGCCAAAGAAGGGGAGTGATTTCAAGGATAACTGTGCTAATGGTATGCATGCGTACACGCGGCGCACCGGTCTTTCCGGCCCATACTCGACCGGTTATAGCAGTGGTAGTGTCGTGTTGCATCAAATAAGCTATATTACTACGGAAAGCCACACAAACATACGCCTACATACTACCTTCATTTATGTCTTGCTAGTATCATCCCCCAAACCACCTCACAAATGAGGGAGACCACCAGTAAGGCAAGCGTGCACCGGTGTGCGCATGATATGGTAGGAAATGGAAATTCAGAATCGATTAGCAATGCTCGGGGTGGCGGATATGGTGTGGTTGGTTTGCTAAGGCTGCCGTAGTAGTAGTAGTAGTACTAGTTGTAATATTAGAAGGTCCGTTTGCATTTTGATGATTTGTACCCTTTTTTGAAAATGGATAAAAGGAATCGAGCTTCTTGGAATGTCACCCCTAACAGCATAGTAGTAGCCTTCTGTCTTGCCACTCTCCCTCTCTCGCTCTCTGTGCTATGCCGGTTACGATGTACACACCCATACAACCGAATGCAACGTACTCCAAAAGCAGGATACGCGTGTGCTAAGGCGAGACCGGCCACACTCCCACTTTAAGGGCCCCTCGGGCCATGGCAGAAGGAAAGAGCACACAGCGTTCACGCCGGCGATGGCGCGCACAACCCCGCACAGCACACGCGTGCAATTCAGTTTTTGAAGATCAAGGACACTATTTATGCGTTGATTGAATGAGTGTATATCCTTGCGGCGCGTGTTTGTTCCCGTGGCCCTTTGTTACGCTTGCTCTCGAGAGCTACCAAGTGTGTTGTTCTCTCTATCTCTCTCCCTCTTTTAGTTTAGGGGGCTATAAGTTTTCTCCCATCGATGCCAAATGGTATTTCCGGTTTTCCGAGCTGCTAGTGTGCTTTGTTTTGTGCAATTAACAAAGCCGCTAGTGAAGGAATTTTTTGTGCTGCTTTAATATCTGCCATCTCCACACCGGCGCGGGTTTTTCCCTTCGGGGTAAATGAAGCGGAAAAATGTATGTTCTTCATCCTCGTCTTCAATTTCGTTACGATCATCCGGGGAGTTTGACATTCATGGAGATCCTAAAATAAAAACAAAAAAGGTCCCTAGCGGGAGTATCAATCCTTGACATTTTTCTGATTAGCCAGTTACGGTGCATGGCCTTGGAGGAAAAAAGGGATAATATTTTAATGCACAATTTCTCGATGGGTTGCGCTGTTGTGTCAGCTTCCCTGTTTTCTTCCCAGGTGCGATGGTGTTGCTGATGATGCTTCATTCTATTTCCAGCTTTCCATGGAGGCCTCGCGCCTATGTAAACGCCTACACACGCTGTATGGGATGGACCGGTCCCTCGTGCCCAAAAGGGAGGCAGAGACTCCCGATGGGCCGCTATTGTACACAATTTCCTGTCACAACCACACCGACACACCGAGCACGAATTGCAATACTGAAGGGGGCCGGCCGGCGGTATAGGCAATATCAATAGCAATAACACCGTACCCACACCGGAGATAAAAGCGTTCGTGCTGCGTGTCTGTGTCTGTGCGCTTACGGTCCGGAGAGAAAGAGCATACGCCGCCGGAGCGAGATTCCGTACTTTCATTGATAAATAACAGCGAGCCCCGCACGAGTCCTTGGACGGGCTAGAAAGGGATAACGTTGCGCTTACCGTTGTGCGTACGGTATGCTGTGCGCGAGTTTGCGTACCTACCTGTCCATTGCTGGACGGCATTTGCAGATTCCGTTTTTGGGCGATACGATTTTCGGGCACCCATGAAATAATGTCCCGAAAGTGCGCACCTACACGCATCCGGATGGTGGCGGCGTGATTGATGTGTTACACCATTTTTCAATAATATTTACCGATAATGTATTGCTTAGTCAATACCGGCAAAGGGTAAGTGAGGTTAAAGCATAAGTGAAACCTCGCTTTTGGAAAACATACCTTTGGCATTTCGCAGGGAGAGTTACTGCTCCTTTTTGGGTTGAATGGTTCAAGGAACAGATGAAACGGATAAATATATAGATAAATATATACAATAACTGTAACATACTTTTAGCTGTATTATTGAATGTTCCATTGTTAAAACACTTTATCAAACATTCCCAAAGGATGCAACATAAAGTAATAAAAAAACTTTTATAAGCACTTTTATAAGCGCCTAAAAGTATGCAGTGCAAAGTTTGAGAGAATTATATTTTTTTCGTTGTTTCAGTTACAATAACATCGTGCTTTGTTACTCTCTACAAAAGATATGAATAATCAAGCTAGAATATATGGAAATGCAGTGGATTCTTCAAATTCATATCCTTGATTGATCAGTTATTGAAATTGATTAATAAAATCGTGTTTGTGTTTTTATTTCACATAACCACGACCCAAACTATTTAATCCTTAATAATGCTCGGGTCGTACTGATTATAGTTAAGAATTTCTACAATAGTTACGCTTCCATACACATTGGTTGGAAGACATTTCCTTCTCCCAGTCATGAAAGAGCACCTTATCTCGGGTGTACTCGGACAACCCTTTCATTTCATCGAAGTACCAAAACTCATCGGTGCCAATTAATCAGGATGTGATAAGTAATTGATTTGCAAACTTTCCGGCGCCTTGATAATTGGGTACGGATTACTTAAACAAGAGTATTTAGTGTTAATCTAGACGTAAAATCAACAACGAAAAAAAAGAAGCATACATTTAGGCGTTTACGCGAGTATGTCAGGTGTAGTGCAATTATGTATCTTGGTACAAAGAGTTTAAATTATACACAGGCCAGGCAACCGGGAACCCAACTTACCGGCATCGTGCCGGGATCGTTAGACGCATGGGTTGTCGGGGAGCAAAGGCCGGGGAAACGTACGCCGTGTAGTATATGGAGTACAAACAGATAAAAAAAACGGGTTGTACTGTACGCTCTCAGTGAGATACGTTTTTCTTGCGGGTAGTGCAATACACTACGATGCCGATTGATGCGCGACTGATGGAAAATGCAACCCAGCACAGTCACACATACTAACGCTCGCATACAGTTTCCAGATAATTCTGATTCTGCAAGAGCAACAGAGAGATCCCTCTCGGAAAGAGAGCGAAGGGAATTTGGTGAGATGCAAGGGGATGTTTTTCTGTTAGCCGATTTTCTCAAAAGGATTGCTTTGTGTTTGCTTGGCGGAAGGATTCGCATGCAGAGGGACATGCCACCTGGGGAGTAGAGGCAATTGCTAAAAAGAGGGAAAAGAGATTCTCAGATGCATAAAAAATGGTGACGATAAATAGCCATCAGTTCCCCATCCGATTTCTCGCTAGTCCGACCTCTGGGTACTCTTTGTCGATAGGACAGATTCATTCATTTCCGCTACTGCCGGTTTTATGGGACGAGTAGACGGTTCGATTTACCTTTGCACGTCAGTGCGCCCGGGCTCCGATTGCCGCAGATGGCATGTTCCGGTGAGATGTGCCGGACGGGTGGGGACAGCGTAGCCGAGAGCGATTTGCCTGCCGCTCCGCAGCCGGTACTGACCGTACCAACGGTGCTGCTCGGACTACCGGTTTGCTGGCCGGTGGCGCTCGTCGTGCCGGAACTTCCGCCCGAACAGTGAATGGATCCGGTGCCTCTCAGCAGCAGTGAGCTGACGGGTACGAACGCTTTCATCGGTTCATTATGCTTCCGCACACGGCTGGACATGATGATGGGTGATGTTGGAATGGTTTGGACGCTGCCCTTCCTTTCACCGTCGTGCCTAACGCCCTAAATAGTGGCCACTAGAGAGTCGATCACACCACCGGCGGCTCTGACTGGCAGTAGTTGCTGCACCTGTGGACGGTACCATCCGGACCACCGGATAGGGCACCCAGAGGAGAGGGAGGCCCCAATATCGAGCGTTGCTTCAGTGGACAAAGAACTTGCTTCAAGATGCACTTCACTTTTTCCCTCCAACACCAAGCGCACTAGCACCACCCCACTCCTTTTCTTTCGCAGCTTTTTCCCCTGCTAGTGGGGACAGGTTGAGAGACAAAATCAATGTGCAGCTATGCACCGGAGGGGATCACACAAACGCACAAACACACACACACACTGGCTCCGGAACATGAACGTAAAACACGGATCACACACGCGTACACACAGCGACACACGGCTACACACGCTGCACCTTCACTGGCGGAGATTCTGGACAGTTTTACGTACAACTTATTTGGCCACGAGTCGCAGACCAACCCCGTCACACTGCCACACGTACCCTGTCCCTGAGGTACACGGTTACAAGGCGAAAAAAGCAAAACCCCCCGGAAGATCCAGCGACACCACTGCTCCGTTCACGCGACCATTTCAATCGCTCTCGCCTCGAAATGTGTAGATTAAATCGGATGATAAAGTGTTTGTACTACACGGTCCCGGAGTCGTTCGACACACGGGAGCTGTTTGGTATGCGCGTAAGTGTTTGTGTGTGTGAGTGGGGGGTAGTTCTGTTGTTTTTCGGCATTTATTTGTTTCGTCTGTCAAACGATATATGGTGTCGGGTTTAATACTGCAACGATCCGCTTCGCTACCCAAAGAGCAGCACGCTGGAACATAATAGCCCTATTAGATTGGGTGGTTTTGGCTGGACTTTTTATGTCAAATCGCCTTTGACAGATTTTACCTCGGTAAAAAAAAAGAATTGGTATGGTCCAATGTGAAATCTGCCAACCATAGGAATTGAGCTGTCAATGTACGAGCAGAAGGTAAAAAACACATCTTCTCTATTACATTTGGATATGGTTATTTTATGTCAAAATGAAATAATGACACAAAATATCCATCAGAAATCACCCAATCTAATAGGGGTATAACATGGATTATGGAACATAATTGAAGGAAAATCAACTTCATTTCCCGCTAGGTGTATGTATTTACCAGGTGAATTTTTATCGCTTTTGCCTGGCGACATTTTTGAGTTTTGTCATTTCCAATCGCAAACAGTTTTCAGCATCCTTACCAGTACTTGTCAAATTTATTTTATCTTCTAAAAGTAAATTCACTCATCATTTACTCAGGTTTCTCGACGCCGCTCTAGTAAACATTTTTACTAATTCAACCACCGACAAACTAACGTGACACTCGCGTTACAAAATTGTTCTGCAGTAAAAACCGTTATTTTCAAAGAAAGTGATTGGTTCTGACAAAATGAGCAATATTTACGTCTGTTTAGAGTAGGCTACGTTTCATAATACAAAATAGGAAAGAAGTGTGTGACAAGTTTTTGTAAGCACATGAACCATGTTTGGCAGTGCATTGTTAACAAATACTTTTACCGACTTCCCAATCAGTACACGGACCCATACATATGATAAATTCGTGCGTCTATAGGTCTGACAGGTTTTCGTCGTTGCCATGGTACAGTAGTTGGTGATTCATTACAGAGATGGCGCTAGCGATTAACGTATTTTTGTTTGAAATATTTGGGACAACTTTTGAAGGCCATTTTGTTCTAGGTGTCACGTCGGTTTGTCGGTGGTTCAACCGTTACCGTCCATTTTACACATCGAACCTTCCCTTTGGTTTTTGATCACTATGAAAATAACAACATTTGAAAAACATAAAAAAATAGATTATTAAAACAAAACAATTTTCATGTTTTTCTGCTTCCATCGTTATCATCATCACAGCCTAATGAGCAGGAGAATTGTTCATTGGGTCTCATGTGAGATGTGAGCTCCCGTCAGCTGTCAGCAAAAATGTCAACAACGGACGCTCACCGCCAACAAAAGCGACGAGCGTGGGTTTTATTTCAAATTGTAAATAAACTATTTTTATGTAAGTTCTATCTTGTTCAGTGATGTGCAACACTTTTTGAAGCCATTTCACATTAAACCACTACTTTTGCTAGATCCTAGAATAAGCGCGTGAACAGTGCAACGGCAGTGGAAGTTTGTAAGGTGATGGCGAAGCCGGGTACGATGGGTGGTTCAGGTTAGCGAAAGGACATGCCGAAACAATGTTTTCTTGTCAAATAAACTAAATTGCATTCTTTTGCCACTTAGAAATAGAGCAACCACCGCCACCACCGGAGCCCGCTGCTCAGCCACTGGAACCGACCAAACCACCGGACATTGATGCGGAAACGAACGCGTCGGCAGCGAATGCAGTGGAACAGTGGCGAAACTATCAGCAGGCATACAGCGCCTACCAGCAGCAGTGTGCCGCGTACCAGCACTACATCCAGCAGACGCAGTACGCTCAAACGGTGGAGCAGCAGCAGATGATTTACAGTCAGTATCTCGAGCAACATCGGCACTATCAGTACCAGCTGCAACAGTACGAGCAGTACAAGCTGGGAAATGGTGGAGGAGGAGTAGGGGGTGGTGGCGGAGGCGCGGATGCTATGATGGGATACGGTGTTCCCGTCTGGCCGGTGGATGCGATGCAGGCTTCGTTTTCCAACATGATGCCACCCGAGTTTCAGCATCCGATGAAGCCAAGCATGGGTCCGGTTGGAGGAGCAGGAGGACCGCCGAACGGGCCTCATTCAGGAAGGACAAGGAACAGGACGAACACGAGACGTGGTCGGGACTCGAAGTCAAAACCGAACCCGAATGAGAAGAAGAACGAGCTGCACACGAAGACGATTATTTACTGTAAGTCTGCTTAAACCCATCCATAGTGTTCCCTCCAATTGCTTTATAATTTTCATTTGTAAATTTCAGTGAACCCAGACGACGAACAGTTGCTGCCTGCGGATCTGAAGCAGCTGTTTGGCGAGTTTCACTGCAATCTCTGCCGCACGCGCATGAACTCGCACATCTCCGCCAACATCCATTACCAGTCGAAGGCACACGAGAAGAAGATTAACCAGTGGCTGAAGGAGTACTGCTCGGAAACTGGTACACCGATGCCGGTACGACAGCGACCGCCTCTGGAGCTGGCCGCCGAAACAAACGCCATTGGCAAATCGGTGTTTCACTGCGAGGCGTGCGATCTGGTGCTTACGTCGGTGCAGCACGCCAACCAGCACTACACCGGCAAGCGGCATGCGATGGTGGTGAATGGGAAGAAGCTACCATCCGGCAATGGGCATTACAATGCGGAGGGCAAATGGATCAGAACGTAAGTATAGTCCCCGGGGCAGGAAGGTTGATAGATTAAAGGGATAAAAAAGCAATGTCTTCTGGACGGCAGCGCAGAAAGCTCTGGCAAAGTCTGTTCCGTGAGTGGGTGTAAATTGATTGTGAGTTGGATGGGAATTTTAAAGCTATTGATTTTAAGGGAATTCTCTTGGTGTTTTTGAATATGTACAAGGCGCGCTTGTCTAATGACTAAAGCTTGCTCCATCAGCTTATCATATGGCTGGGATGCTGTATAGACTAAAGGGTCTCAAAACCACAAATCATCCTTTAAGAAGCTATAGAATAATCTCTGATTTAAATAACTAAGCAATGGTTAATAAACCCGGATTAATGGGTTTAATTATGCCAAAATTAGTACACTTGCCTACAGATTACGAGTGGCGTAAGGATTCTATTGAAAATCACCAAGATTAATAACTCATTTAATCGTCACATCGATTTTTTGCTCTTTATACCGTGTCCTTGCTATACTAATTGCATAGTTTTAGGCGTTTTGTATGTATAAATGCACAATAATTCGGCATCTGTCGACAAACCTGATCATTTCTTGCGATTGATTCAACAAATTTATCCAAAATTTGTTGATCTATCGTCAGGAGAGGTGCAATTGAAATCAATACTTTAAAATAACCGTAAAAATTCAAATCGCACCCTTCTACCGGAACAGATCGTCAAACGAATCCACCGAACAAGCTTCTCGTTTTCCATTGTTTTTTTTTTCACGCTTAGCACTACGGTTATCGAAACCGTCGAAACAAATGGAAAGTTGGACGTGCTTGTTCCCACACCTTCGCAGCACAGAATGTGGTCTGGAATTTGCGTTGAACATCTCGTATGCTCTGTCCTTATTTTCCCTTCTCGATCGTACTTCTCGTTTCGTGTTCTTAGTTCTCTCCCCGTTCCTCATTCGGAAAGCCATCTGATCTGCGAAATTTCGTTCCACCTCGGTTGGGTTGTAGTTTAGCTTCTTACTTGTGCATGATCGAAAGGAAACGCTCGAAACGAAAGCACACGAAAGCAGTACGAAAAAAAGGGAAACGATATGGAGGCTGATGCTGATGCTGTTCCTGTGTGCAGTCTTCCGTTTTCCGATGCTTTCGGCTACCTGTTGGCGCGGATCCTATTCGATGCAGATTTTGTCGCAATTGCTCCGCACCATCATGATAATTTGTAGTCTTAGCCGCGCGGCAAAGATAAAACGATGGAATAGGATCTTGGCATACTGGATTTCGAATCGGAAAACGAAAGCGTTTGCGTGCGGACATCACGCGCAGAACAAAACACTGTGTCGCGTGTGCTGGAGCCAGACAGAGAGATGTAAAGTGACGCGCGATACACGGTGTACAGGGTGGTTTAAATCCATTTCCAGGGCACCCGTGTTTGGCCTGACGCACAACGTTGACGTTCCTCAATCCGCCTTGTGATGTGTCTTTATTTCAGCACCTCCTGGGCATTATCGTCGCTGTGGGTGTGCTTCCTGCGAGCCATGCTGCAGTTGCCGGTGTGTTCTGTGTCTCTAGAAAAGCGCAACATAGGTGTACGAAGAGCAAGTGAAGGTATTACATGAAGATACGGTGTGCAGGGAGTAAGGCGAAGACTCGACCTCGCATAGTTTATGGTGTCTGTTTGAAGCGATTACATTCGTCTGGTATATATTTTCCCTTATCAGTTAATGTCCTAACCATGTACTGTTTATGTACGTTGATTTTTGTTCAATAATCTTCTCACATTGTGTTGTCTTTATCGCCCTTTTCTTGTGTGTAGTACTAACATAGCGACCGAGGTAACGTCTGCCACACAACCGGCCGCCACTCCAACGCCCGCTGCAAAGAAACGTCCACTTCAAGCGACTCAAAATGGGACCAAAGCAACGAACGGAGCAAAGAATCCTCGTCTGGAGCCCCCACCGCAACTCCCGCAACATTTGGTCCCGCAGGCATTAGCATCAGAGACGATGACAACGAGTGGTGTGCCTGTTCCACCGGTCCAGCAACAGTCCGCTGCCATCGACGCTCCTGTCACTCCCGCTGTCCCAAACAGCATCCCAACACCGCAACCCATCGTAACCATTAACGTGGATAGTGATGAAGAGATGGTGGATGTCAGCAGGCCACCACCGCAACCGTCAGTATCGGTCACGCCATCCTCAAGCGCACCGGAGACCACGCTCGAGCAAGAGATCCGCAAAAAGGAGGGTCTCGACTGCGTGGACGACACCGGTACGTTCTGTCTGATTTGCGAAACGTCCGTCACTTCGCGCACTGAGATGTTGATGCATCTGAAGGGTGCCAAACATCTGAAGAAAGCCCGTTCGATGGGTGTGATCGTGCGTACCACCCCGTTCAATGCGTCCGATACGATCCTGCGCAGCCTGTCGGTGCCACCGGGCCAAACCGACTGGTCACTGTACCGGATGCCCTCGGGGAAGTTTTACTGCAAAACGTGCAATCTGATCGTAGCCGACGAGAAGCTGTTCGGGCAGCATTGGTACGGGAAGAAACATAAGCTAAAGCAGCGGCAGGAACAGCGGGCCGAAAAGCTACAGCAGCAGCAGCAACAGCAGACGAGTAGCACTGGGCTGCCGAGTGTGATGCTACCGGCGACGGAAAGTTCGTTCGTGTCGGACGACCACGATGTGATACCGATGGGGATCGAAGGTGCAACAGATCTGGCAAAACCGGCCGGTGTGGTTCAGATTGCACCAGCCAGCGAGATGGGGGCGCTAGCTAGCGTTCAGAAAGGGCCGCCCAGGAAAGGAAGGAGATCATTTTTTAAAAGAGGACGATTTGGCAAACCGCGGCCAGCGTTTCAGCAGGCTTTACAGCAGTAAAGGGCGTACGTGCTACGTTGCACACTAATTGTGTGCATGGTAGAGTGAGCAATATAGTGATTGAATTGCAGATCGTTTTTTTTTCTTATGTATGTGGAGTTGATTGAGATTAAATCGATAAAAACTCGTAAGTGTATCGCGAGAGGAGAGTCGAGGAGAGCTTCCTTAATTGATGACATCATGATACAATTGCATATCTATAATGAATATGACCATTGAAGGTTAATGGGTATTGTGTCTTCCACAAAGGTATTTCGCCTTCCATTCTGCTTTGCACTGCATCATTCTTGTTTCCTATCACAAAACCTTCTTACGATGTACGCTTTTTGTAAGGAGCAACCAGTACTTCGGCAAAAGAGACCTAGACCAGACCTAGACCTATTAGAATACTTATGTCAGCATCTAGTCCAGAAAATTATAATTTTACATTTTGAAAAAGTTTTGGTTTGGTTATTACACCATTTCTCTCTCAGCCGTGCCACAAAGCACTTACCTTGTAAGGTGCAAAGATATCCTCCACACAGGAAGACAATATATCATCGTACAGTATATGGAGTGTCCATTTTGTGAACTGTTTAATGAAGATAAATTTAATTCGTTTATTGTTACACAACACTGGTACTACCATGTGAGGTACACCACGAATGCTTTAACCCATAAAAAAACTCCTGAAAGCTCAAAGCATGAATGAAGGTTCAAGAGAACCTATTAACGGCTGAACGCAATTGAAGAAGCCCACACTAGGATCAAGTGCATGGCCATTAAACCTCACTCCCCTGCGGAAAATGCATTACATTGCTTACGGCCAAAATACTTACCGGCACACAAAAAATATCACATCCTTCTGCCACCCCATGTACCGTGAACCGAAAGGGCAACACTTTTCGTTTGAAATCCATTTGCCGTTAAAGTGCATTGTAAAATGTAATGTAACACGAGAGCGCGCAAACAAAGAAAAAGCAGACACAGAAAAAACGCCGATGGAACACTTTTCCGGTTCTTGAAATGAAACGGACTGGGTACGGTAAAAACAAGCTCCATTTTTAACACACAGAAATATACGTGCGGGAGGTATACGTTGGAGATGAAAGTTAAGTGTAGAGTGAAGCATTTTTACACGAACCCACAGGGCAGACCTTTTGGTGAAGTTTTGATTTCATACATTTTGATGTATTTTTTTCTCGTTGTTGTAGCTAGGGTAAAAGCTTCACCCTGAAAGCGTGCTGCCAGTTTCCGGAGGACTATTGCCATTAGTGTCATTACAAAGGTAGCAGCAAAATGGAGCGGTCTTTTCGTGACCCCGTCAGTGTGACGAATGTAGGGAGCGTTTGATGCACGGAAAATTAAACTAAATGTGGCTTTATGCATCATGCTAGATGTTGGATGAGGAGAATTGGTGTGTAATCATGCTAAAATGTGCAATGTTTTAGTTAATAGAGTTATTAATAGAAAATTTTCATGCCATTTCCACTGCTATCCTTCAAATACTTCCTTCAAAGCTACAAAAAGTCTCCATAAAATGAATCCTTTGCGCAACGATTCCACCTCTTTGACCACATGTCCATGTCGTGTAAAATCTTAGGTCTTCTCAAACTCTTTTCTTTCCGAAACTTTACCCTAATCCATCCACCAAAAGACATTTGGTTTCGATTGAAATGACTGCAGAAGAGCGAGGTGGAAGTGGACACACCCAAACTCCCGAAAGCACACACATGTCCAAAGTAATCCCATAACGTAGGGCCGCTGGTTGGTTTTGGCAAAACCCAAGAACATTCCTGCTCCGATGGCTATAAAAACCCGACATAAAACACGCGAATCTAGGGTAGGATACGCTATGGCTCGAGCTTGTGATTCAACGAGAACGCTCTTGTTTTACACAAGACTAAACCGACCGACAATGGTGGGGAATTCTTCCTTTTGTGACTCCTTTAAAAACATCCCAGAACATCGTTTCCTCGCTGGTACGGAAGCGTTAAATTCAAATTAAAGAATAGCAATACGCTGTGGATTGGAGCAGAGCGTGTGAATACACTTTTCGGATGCATTGGCTGAAACTAGAGCATGAAAATACACCGAGATGGGATTAGAGCTTTTGCCGATTGCTCCGGGATGTAATGGAGGCACCATTCTGTCTTGATGTTGCGGTGATAAGGCGAGTTCTTCGTTGCCTCGGACTTGCATGTCCAAGGCGGTGCAATTTGTGTAAAGTGCTTCCGAAGTGAACTCGTCCATTAAACCATACACATTATAACATAGGTGTCGACATATCCAGCACCAGTTCCAAACTTCCAGTTTGGGAAGTTTCTGTTATCGGATCTGTTGATCCAGATCCGTAAAGTGATCAAGCGAATCGTGGTTTCTCAACTATCCGGTTCGTCGAACATCAATTTCACAATTTTGGAAAGATTCATTATTGGCAAGGATATAAATAGATCCTTTGAAGAAACGCGGAACCTTTAGCTTACTCCTATCCATTCATTATTTTGAAAATAAAGAATTGAAAGTTAAAGCGAATTGATTGGAGTACATGTGGAACAAGGTTCAATGATCCAGATTTGAGCTGATCTTCCGAAAGGACCATTTCAGTCGACCTTTAAATCGACATATATAATATGATATCCTTTCATTAGATTCCGGAATCTTTGGTAGTCTTTGGGTGGATAGAATTAAAGTTGAACGAACCTCAAACTTACAATCCCTTACCCTTGCTAGTAGTACATCGAACCATCACGTTTGGTTTATTTGATCTAACATCTCGATCACGCTCGATTGATTATTACCCTTATAAGGTAAAGCGAAGATCTTCACATCCACACCATGTCAAGCTGAATCAAGATCTGTCGCCTCATCGGATGATTGGTGAGTCATCGGAATTGCTGACTAATTGACGACTCACACACATCGTAGCACACGCCAGCCGCAAGGGATAGATCCGGTGATTTCTTCAACCGTGTGCAATTCCAACATCCCGAGCGCTTAAGACGGATGCGTTGTGCCTGCGTTGTCCCTGAACGAGCGCACGCTGCAATTTAACCTCTCCCTTAATGGCACAATTACTGAGATGTGCAGTGACATCTAAGTTTGGAGCTTTACGGCACGCATTGCACGTTGCCTTTATCCATTACCTAATTGCATTCGATGCGGAATTCCTAATTCCAATTCGTCATGCTACGTTCGTCGGAATGGGAACTGGATGTGCATCGCTGATGATGGAATCCACGCGCCCTGAAAGTGGGTGTGTCCCGATCGGCGCTTGTGCCTTAGCATACTACAGGCGGGAGACAATGCATCATCCAATCGGAGCAGATTAGTATGCAAGCGTTGAGCATGCGCACGTTCGCATAGTGAGTAGCGCGTGGCTCTTGTTGAGTCATTCTACGCATAAAATCACGATCAGCTGTTTTGAGCTCCCAGTGCATTCGAGGCGATCGAGCCTATATCGGCGAGAGACCTTCGCTGGGAGTGAGCGAAAGGTGAGTCCGTGAGTCAAAAGCGCCCGGAACCAACAATCAAGGTAGGTGGGGAATTTCGGTAACTTCCGATTTTCCCACACCGATTAATGGAGGCGACATCTCTTATGACGGCGAACGTGATAGCGAATTAGTGACGACTGTATAAAACAGGTTCTCTGATGAGTGTTTGGGTCGTCCTGGGTGCGTACTGGAATGGTCTTTAAATGATCATTCCAGTAGGTACTACGATCGTCCCAATGTCCAAGAAGTCTTTAAGATTTTGGACCAAACAACTGTTAGCACATTCTTGATGACCCAAACAAAGCTACACCAGCTGATCATGTTAAACACAGGCCAAAGTTATCAGCAGAGGGAACCGGTTCGCTGATGTGGGTCACATCATCATCATCATCTTCGTGCGAAGGCTCGATCTTTATGCACTCCCCCCCCCCCGTTCACGATCGCGATGACTAGTGTGACTCACGAACTCACTCATCGTTGGTGGTGCTGTCGATATCTCTATCTCCGCTCTGCTCTCTGCTCATATCTCCCCACTCTGTATGTTTGCCTTAGGAAAGGGATTTCTCGTTACGACTTGCGCTGCATTGGCTCAGCAGGTTTCACCGCCGTGGATTATCTTAATAATTGCGCGCCAAGTTGTGGGGTGGGTTTTTTTTTTGTACTTCGTATAACGCCTGTGAACGACTCGCTTACGAGTCGTAAAGTTTCGTGTCATAGCCGAAGACTCTCTAACACCGTCTCGGTGTCTAGTAGATAACGCCGGTTGCTGTTGCTGACGCATATACAACTCCTTGCCGTCGTGCGCTGCTGCACAGTACTCGGCTGACTTTACAACAGATCTCTTCCACTTCTCGGTGCAGTTTGGCGCTCACACACTTACGAACGCGATGGGAAAAATCGAACAAAAGCCAAGGAAAGGATGTTTCGCCCAGTGCATGGAGCCGATACTTTGCAGGTGAGTGATGGAATTGGAGTGATGGGTGTCTGTAAAAAGCGAGTAATTTTGTGTTCTCCTTACCGTACAGCTGCTACAGTTGCATGGCACGGTTGCTGACCAACGTGTTCCTGTGCGTCCTGACGTGCTTTCTCGTGTACGTAGGCTTCCTGCACTTTCTGCGCGGGAAGGACGCGGGCGAAGCGTTCAAGAACGCGTTCCGAGATTTCGTCGGGCTCTTCTGGAGCAGCTCATGAGCAGGGGCTGCCGGCTGGATGTCGGCCAACGTTTACATCGTGATAAGTGTGATGATACAATTCGTAGTGTTATTGTTCTCATAGTGCGTAAGAAAGTGAAAACTGTTGGCGTTTAATAAGTGATAAGCTGGATCGTGCAATAGGGATGGAGACGAAATGCTTCCAAGTGGAGTATGGACAGTTCGAGGGCAGTAACCGTTCTTCTACCAAAGCTATATTTAGAACACAAATACCGTTTTCTGCAAACTTCGATGAACCAGTGTTTGTCGTATTTTTAAAACCAATATCAAAGCAACGAATCAACAGTGAATCAGTCACGGAGTTTCCACTGAGTGGGAAAACGAGCAATGGAAATAGTTTTCTATGGACCGAGAACGAGTGTTTAAAAAATGAAACCATATTAATCTAGTGAATGTCTCCAAAGCAGTGGTCAAATCAACGTGCATGAACCGTGTTTGCGGGTACGATTATATCTTTATGTACTTAAGTGTGAGTTGAAGACGCATGGATAGCATGTATTGTAGACATCAAATATGATAAGCCGTTAATAAACCTCCTCTCGTCAATTTTTAAATGAAACGAACTAATGTTGTGTGATTTTTGTGATTCAAGCTTATTTGTTAGAGTTTTAAGAGCTGGTTAAAGTGGTGGTGGTTCAAGTATACCTTTTGTCGTTTGGTCACACACTTTCACTGGATACTGAACTGTGCCTTATCTTGGAATTTTAACCAAATATAAGAAAGGCACAAAATAATTCGTCAGTACCAAACCGAACCTCATCGTTACTAGATCGCATTGAAGGAAGGAAAAAGCAGAAAACAGCAATGTCACTGGATATATTTTATTGCGACTGTCTGGATCCGTTGTATTGTGGGTCAGTGAACTAATTTGTATCAAAACATTCTCCAGTTTACGTGTAAGTGAAGTGTAAAGTTAATTTTTGCTTGGTGCTTCTTTACTTCTTAGGTGCAGCTATCGCATGAGATACACTATTAACTCGATCATTGGCCTCATTGTGTTCTTTTTGCTGATATGGACCCTCTATATATGGATGAGTGGAGGATCCCTCGGCAGTGCGTTCTCAACCGTTTTCCACCGTTTGAAATGGTGATAGAATATCGAGTGACGAAACGAAGCAAGGATGGCGAACGTGATCCTCTTAATCGTGGCTTTTGTGTGGATCTATTGTTTTGCAAGAAAATTGTGACAATAAAGCCATTTCAATTTTAAACTGCTTCCATTTTCGTGCCGTTCATTCAGTATTGTGTTTTTTATTTCACCAACACACATATTTCACTTATTAGCAATTATTACTGGTATTAGTTGATTGCTTTAGAAACACCTCAAGAATCTCTTCTGTTGTGTTGTGCCCTTAACAGTAAGGGTGTGGGGTTCAGGTCGTACTTCAATTCCGAGTGAGAGGGAAATTTTAAGTGCGATGAGATAATACCAAACGTTGAGTAGATCTATTTAAAAAAGTAACTTTTTATCAATGCTGTTCAACGGCAACCATCACTCTTGAAGGTGGGTTTTCATAGTTTTATAAATGTTTAAATTGTATTTTGATTTGTAAATGACAAATGCAGTGCAATACTTTAGACTTTGAAAAATGATACAGGATTGAAAAAAATTTACGGTCTATTTTTTAAAATTAAAAAATCAAAGACATGGTTTCATCCATCTTCAATCCGTATTGTTAGTTGAAATATATCATGCATTTATTCCGATTTTATCAAAAGATTTGCAGTTATTTTGTTAAAAACTAATCTAAGTAGGTTCAGTGCCGCATTTTCCGTGTAGAGCGATCGTTGGGAGATTATTCCATTTGCCGAATGCCTTAAGATTACAGGCAGATCTTTCATCTAAAAGAGGACGGAAAGGCAACGAAATGGAAGTCTCGGCCGGTGGTCGAAGGTTTTCAACAGAAGCATGCGAAAAATGTAAGCTTCTGAACATGAAATGCGGACGGGCGGGTGGTCTCATGGGTAGCGATGCGTAGGTCTGTTTCATACGATCAGGCCCGACGTTACATCGAATCCCATTCGGACCGCTGCCGTTCCCCATACGCAGAATTGACTGTTTTGCTATGGTTACACTAAATCACAACCCCCCCATACGCAGGATTAACAATCTTGATATGGACGGGTACACTCAGTTTCAGAAGCTATCGATGAAGTTCGAAATGAAGGACTGTGTAATCGAAGTAAAGGTAATATTAAAATGTCACTCAAAAAACATTAAAAACTTCTTGAAAAAATCAAACTGACAGCACATGTAGAATATCATTTTAAGTGGATATTTCCAATAAAGTACTTGACCCGAACGATTGCAAGAATCAAGCAAAAAGTTAGAAGTGAATGATCGAGAGAGGATGTAAGAACGAATCTTAGTAGACTGAGTTTTCGTTTCTTTAGTATATGTGTTGAGGCAATCTTTTCGAAAAGCTTTGATGGATTCATTGCTCTACATTCGTCCAAAATGATTATTTGAATCTCAAGATCGAAGTTCTCAGGATCCTTTTCTACTACCAAGGGTCTGCGCCAGGGGGATGGGCTTGCCTGTCTCTTCTTCAACCTGGTGCTGGAGATGGCCATCCGCAGCTCGCAGATGGAGACTTCGGGAACCATTTTCTACAAGTTAACCCAGACCTGACATAGACATCATTGGTCTGCGGCTCTCCTATGTGGCGGAAGCGTACCTAAGGATCGAGCAGGTGGCAGAAGACCTTAGGTTGCAGATTAACGAGACAAAGACCAAACTGATGGTGGCACCACCAGCGGGGCTACTAAAAAATGTCGATTTACGCAGGGGTGCGTCACCTGCGTCACCAGGGGCAAAACTGCGTCACCAGGGGTGAGTCACTTTCGAAGTCGTTCCAAATTTCACCTATCTCGGGTTAAAAATCAGCACCGACAACAGCATAGAAGTCGAGCTGCGCGCACGGATGCTGGCGGCCAACCGGACATTCTACAGTCCGAGGAAGCATTTCACCTCACAAAACCTGTCGCGACAGACGAAGCTGGGACTATTTCGAAACTATATAGTTCCAGTACTCACGTATGCCTCCGAGACATGGTCTCTGTCCTCTGTAACGAAACCCTCTTAGCCGCGTTCGAGAGGAAGATACTCTGGAGGATTGTCGGCCCCATACGTGCGGAGGGACAATGGAGGAGCCGATACAATGACGAGCTGTACGAGCTGTACAACGATCTCTCCATTGTGCAGCGGATTAAGCTCGCCCGGCTCCGGTGGGCTGGCCATGTTATACGCATGGACCCGGACGACCCAACCCGTAAAGTCTTCTTAGGCCGTCCACATGGACAGAGGAGGCGTGGTAGGCCCAAGCTGAGGTGGGAAGATGGCGTTGAAGCGTCCGCCATCAAGGCCGGGATTGCGGATTGGCCGACGATGGACCGAGCACCTGATAAGTAAATTCTTCGAAGGTGTTCCGTATTGCCAAATTCCTTTACGTTTCAGCTTTTCCAGGATTGTGTTTATAAACATTACTCTTTTCTATAAACATTTTTCATTTTCCTCCTTTAATTCTTGGGCCCTATTCGTGTCAATGCTATACTGTCACATCGCTCAAAAGCTCTTCAATATTCATTGATCGATATCATCTCCTCCTTAACAGCACACTAAAGAGAGAATGAAAAACCTAACGTGATCCATGAACCAAGAAATGGTCTGTACCTTTTATTTGCCTCCTGCTTACCTGATCCTAGATTCACCTGAACCGGAAGCTGAAATGCACACATTCCTTCACGTACCTTCCAGCAGCATCGGTTTGGGTGGGTCAATTTGTAATTTCATCAAGCTTTTCCAAGCAATTAGAGCAACCGTTTCCTTCTCCATCCGTGTAGGCTTGGACGTGGTGTTGCGTGAACCTTTCCCGCCATCCAGACCTGGCTCGACCATCGTCGGCCCCTGGCAGCTGCACCGTCTTTAGTGGTGTGATTATTTTTTGCACGCTCGTTGAAGGAAGGAAGCGAACGCTCAAGTAGTTTAACTCAATTCGTCTAACTGTTGGGATGACTCGTACGATTAATTTTAAACACATTCCACTGCGTTCGTCGGTGGGCTGTCGGTCGGTCTTATCTAATTTCACCTGTGTTGTCCTACACCTACCTTTTTTTTTCTTCCCTCAGCACAGTGGGAAAAGCGTTTTGCTTCCTTTCTTTCTCGCTGCTGGTTCATTTAGTATCCTTCTGTACGTTCTGTGCCATTAGCAAATTACATGTCTTCTATGTCCCTAGCTGTCCTCAGCATCGTCATCATACACGCCCGTACACGCGGGACCATGGCCACATAAGGTCTGCCGCCCCAGTCTCATTCGTGACCGTGCTCATTTGTGCTCGCCCTTCCCGGCGAAGGATTCCAAGGTTTGGTGTTTAACGTTTAACGAAAGCGAGTGGGACTGGAACAAGAGGGAAATTGCACGAAGGTAATCGTTAGACGCGTCCCCAGTGGGAAAACGAGGAGTCCTCTCCCGTGTTGGCTGGCTTACATTACATTTAAAAATACCGGCTTCATTTGCTGGATGCCGAAAGCAAATGAGTGCCTTTGGTAGACACCTTTTTTTTACAGTTTCCTGTTCATCTGTTTTGTCGACTGTGTGATGCTTTTTCTAGTGCTTTTCAGTATAAAACTATTCTTTATTTTTCATTTATATCAAGCTCGACTGTGTGGTGATGTGAGGTGATGACGGGTCATCAAATTACAATGATATACTTGAAACCGTATACTTCAATGTTTGATCTTTGTGTAAAGTCCTCTCTTAAAGAGGTACACTATGGCAAGTTAAGGACGAAATGCTCAATTGTAAAAGTATTTGCAATTGTGTTTTTA